>UCOK01006964.1:0-17313 GCA_900474325.1 Synergus umbraculus
TCACCAAACTTCAAACCCATCTTCAAATCTTTGAAGAATGACGATTGCTCTTTAACTAGGAAGTCATGGGTTCTCAAGTTCAACAACCCGGTACACAGTTCTTTCACAAAATCGTCAGTATTTAAGATCACTGTTTTCAATGTGCATCTTTCAGACTGCAGCCAAGTTTCGAATTTGACCTCGTCCACATCTTCTTGATCAAAAGAATTGATCAAATTCTCTTCGATGAATGTGGTTCCTGGGCAATTTGAACATTCACCTAAGTGACAAGAAGTTGTTGCATTAGGACACATAGTCAATTTCAGGCAATCACGGTAGTTATTCAAATTTTCTGGCGAATCATTTGTTAGATATTCGAAATTGATTTCCTTCAACATCAACTTGACATTTTCATGGTAAATGCAAACGCATACTGTGTGAGTACCGCTTTTCCACCTTCTTATGTTTAAACTAAGTAAAATATCTCGTTGGAAATATGAGAGATGAAAGAAAATATATTAGCCGATCGCTGTCTGGTGTCTTGGAGCTCGTATTTTGCATAAAAAATATATTTTTCATAATTTTTTTATGTCCAGTGTCCACTATAGCAGAGCATATGATGATTTACCAGGATTTATAAAGATTATATTTCTTGCAAAATACGAGCTCCAAGGGACCAGACAGCGATCGGCTAATATATTTTCTTTAATCTCTTAAATAAGTGAGACAAGTCCTATCTTATAACATGGGACTTGTCTCACTTTTACTCTCAGGCACTCAAATTTTCAACGAAATATTTTACTTACTTTCAAAATAAGAAGGTGGAAAAGAAATACATTGTCCGGTCGGTAATTCGTGACGTCATAGTTTGGTATTTGCCGTTAATTCAGAATAAAAATATTGATTTATTGATACAGGTAATTAAAAAATAAGAGATAGACTATGAATATCATATATAATAAATATAATATTTGTATAAAATACAAATAAGGTTAGTATTATTATATTTATTAACCCATTTTGTAAATTATAGTTTTATTTATGAATTTGAACCTCCCGCCCTTTTTAAATTCACTTTAAGGCTGATGGAATTTGAAAATTTCTCATGTAGAAAATCTCAGATCCAAGGGGCGCAACAATAACGGGGTTAAGACACCCAGACAGTAATTCGAGTATACCTACTTGGAATATGCATGGATGTCGAAATAGAATAGCGGGCGCTTGATGATAAGTTTGTCGAATACTCACTTTTATAGTCCCAAAATAGCGTGTAATTATTTCCTGTCAGAATCGGCGGACATTTTGACTTCCACGATGGAAGAAACTAAATATTGATTCCTGCTAGAGATATTTTGCAATTGACTGTAATCTGGCGCGCGATTCAAAATCGAATTAAATTGACCAATGGGAGAATTTCTCTAGCAGGAAGCCAACACGTGCTGCGCGCGCAGGGTGCCACTGTCGCAGCTGTCAATATTTAGTTTCTTCCATCATGGAAGTCAAAATGTCCGCCGTTTCTGATAGGAAATAATTAAACGCTATTTTGGGACTATAAAAGTGAGTATTCGACAAACTTATCATCAAGCGCCCATTATTCATTTCTTCTCTCTATTTTTTTCTATCTAAAACCTATAAATTTTCCCTCTTTTGTCTTTGGCTGGAAAAATTCTAGTCCACATGATAGCTTTATTTCTTTCCACAGATTTTGACAGTTTGGTGACAGTTTTTACTTTCAGATTCCATCGCCCTTAAGGAAAAGTAGAATAATCTAGGCGCGTCTTCTCGCAATCTCTATCTGATTTACCCATCAGATTCACTTTTACAAAGAGGGGAAACAACGACTTAAAAACTGACCGGAAGTCGTTAGGTGAAATGATATTTAGGTTGCATGGCGATTTTGTCAAATGGTGATACGTGAAAATGAATGTTAGGTTATATGGCTATTCGGAAGAATAAAAATTAGGACATAGAGTCGGTTTACACCGTCGAGTGTAAATATAGTTACGCGCGAGTAGAACTGTTGGGAGGAGCGAATCTTGCGCCTCGAAGAGAGCAAAAAAAAGGGTTGGCATTGAAGCAAAAAAGAAAAACATAACCCAAGAGGTTAAATCTAAAAAAAACAGATGAATTTTATAAGCTCTACGCGCCCGTAACTATACTTACACGCGCCTAAACTCGACGGTGTAAACCGGCTCATAAAGAAATTCAGAAAAATGAAAGTTATGCTAAATGATAAATCAGGAAAATAAAAATTATGAAAAATAATACTTCGGAATCATAAAAATTAGGACAAATGGTAATTCAGAGAATTAAAAATTAGAGCAAATGGTAATTCGGAAAAGTAAAAATTAGAGCAAATGGTAATTCGATAAAATAAAATGTAGGTCGAATGGTAAATCGGAGAAGTAAAATTTAGGGTAAATGGAAATTTGTAAAAATAAAAATTACGTTTAATAATAATTCGGAAAGCTAAAAATTAGGTGAAATAATAGTTCGTAAAAATAAAAATTGAATGAATCGCTAATTCGGAAAGTTATGAATTAGGTAAAATTAATAGTCGGTCCTTGGGCCTCGCTTTTCAAGTGGTCTTCAAATTCAGAGGAATTTTTTTACTACCGTTTATTTCGAAATTATTTATTATATATTTATGTAGATAAAAAATATGATGATTTTGCAAGTGTTTCGATTTTGCATCATTAATAAAAACTAATTACTAATATTAAGTTGGGGGAGGGCTCGAAAACTTTTGCAGCCCTGGACCACCTCTGGGCAGAGGGGGGTGGGAGGGTGATTTCGTCAGAATTCCAACTTTATATACAGTGAAAACTCAAACTCAATATATGTGAAAACATATCCCAGCGTGTACGAAATTTAACAACGTTTTCAGAACATCATAAAAAAGTTTTAACTTTTTCAGACGTAAAGTTCATTATAAATAAAGATTCTTTTATTGCTTGATTTATTGTGATGTAATGGATTGCAAAAGAAGCAAACACGGGCAGTGGAGAGTAGCTTGGTAGTATACTTATATAAAGCAGATAAACTCATGTGGTTTCAACTAGCCTCATATAATTGGCACTGTTGTCTGCAAAAAATGAAGGTCGCTATTGTATCACAACTCCTTATATTCGTGGTTTTCATGAATTCCATGGGTAAGTTTTCAATTATTGCATTTTATATTTCTTTCTGTTTAATTCTAAAAATGTATGTACTTTTCTTAATTTAAAATTAGTTTTATTTTTACTATAGTTAAAATACTAAAGTTTACGGAAAACATCCCTAGAAGAAATTGGTCTTATAGTTTTTCCTTAAAAACTATAACTTCCTAAAGTGTAACTCGTAGGGCTGAAATGGGGAAAAACTAAACTAGAGGAACTAGGAAGTGTCTTGTTAGAGTCTAACTAACATTTCCTGAACGGATTTCAATGAGGAAATCCTTGACTAGTAATCAATGAAATTTCCTCATTCAATACGAGAATAGTTTTTCTTTGCCAGTATCTGGATAGAAACTAACTAGGATTTTCTGCTCAGTTCAGTAACTCGGAAGATTCTGCACGCAGAAAAATGAATCTGTTAAAGTTACAGATTCAGATCTGTTGGACATTTCTGCGATTTTAACAGATAAAATCTGTTAATCTTACAACTCTATCTGTAAAATTTACAGAAATGCTTCTGCTAGTGTCATCTGCTTACAAAGCAGAAAGGATCTGTTATATTTACAGATAAAAATCTGTTGATTTGGAGCGATAAAAATTTATAAATTTAACAGAGGAAATATGCAAATTTTACAGTTTCAATCTGTTGAATTTAATATTTGTGTTGTAACGCGTTCTGTCTCGTAAACGCGAAACTACGTCTCACGATCTAATTAAATGCGGAAAGACAGCAAAACATCAAATCTGTTCATTAAATCGAACTGGGATTCGAATTTATACGGCGTCAGTTGGATGTGTTTCAACACAGACAACGACGAATCCCATCTTTTCCAATTTAACCTGAAACAATTTCTCATGAGAAACAATTAATTACATTTAGTAAAAGAAATATTCAAGAATCAAAATGAAAAGGTTACATAACCGGAAATCTGATAATTAAATTGATAATACGCAAGTTGATAATTAAATAATCGGAACTCGAGATAAATTAGTTCATAATACATGTGACAAAATCTAGTTTGCATTAATACATTGTTCACTCAAAGAATTTAAATAGAAAATTGGATCAAAAGTAAATTATCAAATGATAGGCGACTATCCGGTAGGCACGTTACGTAACGTTACAACCTTACCGAATATCGCTAAAACGATATTAAATTCAATACGGAACCGATAAATTTAGTCAAATGACTGAATATCTAGAAAACGAGGCAGATGAAATGACATTAAATGTGAGCACTCCCGAGATCAAACAAATAAAATCCAAATGAAATCGAGAAAAGAAAAATGGCGAAGCGGAATAAAGTGATCTATAGAAAGTTCACAAATCATTAAAATCCGCACTTTATCTCGCTTGTCAGAACACAAATTTCACCATACCTCAGCCATGATCGTTGGCAAATTAATTTATATTTCAGCCCTTACTGAACACGGCCATTTGGCTTCAATTATATTTAAGACACAAGTTGTGGCTTCTAGCCTCTAAGACCTTTGGAAAGAGAATGTAGAATAGTGCTCTCAAAGTTGGCTCCCTGCGCGCGCAGCATGTGTTGGCTTCCCACTGGAGAAATTCTGCCATTGGATGATTTATTTTGATTTTGAATCACGCGCCACATTACAGCCAATGGCAGAATTTCTCCAGTGGGAAGCCAACACACACTGCGCGCGCAGGGAGCCAACTTTGAGAGCACTGGTGTAGAAGGAACGTGAAGACGGAAGTTCATTGACAGGTGGGCGGAAATCAGCAGGCCACCATCATGAATGTTCAGTTGATTCCGGCCAATCACGACAGCCAACGATGTCATGTGACTAGTGACGTAATTGAATATTGTCCTGTCACTAGTCACCAATATGGTTAGTCGACTTTGCACCCAACACTTGCACTTATAAATGTTCGATATGAGTTCTTTGAACGACTGAGCATTCACCAAAGTGTTCTCGAGAGTTCGCTCGTGATGCTCGAGACACATTGTGACTAAAATCTCATCCTTTAAGTCCCCGGACGTGAAAATAGAGAATCTGTTAGATGCACGGGACTCCGCGCATCATAATTGTCCCTGAAACTGCAGATTCGTTGTCCGAGAGGTGGCGAACTCTAGCGTTTTGCGGAAGTACTGACAGGATTCAAATTGGCTACATCCTTCCTTTCTTCAATGTAAATTCCAGTAAAACGTCCTTTATTAAGATTTTGGCATCCTCCCATGGTTTCGAATGGCTCGAGGTTTACATGTCAAAACATACGCTCAATACAAAAGAGTTAGAAATCATAATAATTAGTTTCGAGAGTGCTTTGGATTCACGCAGCGGGACTCCCTTTCCAACAGTCGTATTACCGAGCGCGATTCAAAATAATAAATGTCTCCGGTGTCTGTCTGTCTGTCTGTAGATTTTAGTTTGTGTGCCGATAACTTTCGAAAGAATTGACTGATTTGATTGGCCTTTGGTATACACTTTTATTGTTCTAAAATAAAGGTCAAGTTCGTCAGCCAGCCGTTTTTGATAAAAATTAAAAAATTTGGATAATTTTTAAAGTTTAAAAAAAAAAATTTTTAATTTACAAATTTTGTTTAATGATATTCATAGTATTCAATTAGTCGAACAATTTATCATTATGACTTTTTTTTATAAAACAAAAATTGTCAGATATATAACTTTTCACAAATTCAAAAAAATAAAGATACACTCAGAAAAAAGTTTGGTTGATCCAACCAAATGTTTTAGTTGACCCAATAAAATATTTTGTGTAATCTAACAAAATTTTTTGTTGGTTTAAAAAAAAAAGTTTTTTTGATTTTCAATATTCTTTATAACCTATTCGCAATGAAAATTAATACACTTATATAAATACACATATGTATACACGGAGAAAACTGGATAGTCAAATTTAGGACAGCCAGCATCTAAGATATGTCAACCTGAATATCTTGATTAGTAAAGTCGATTATCCCAATGTTCAGATTGTATATCCAGATTTTCAGGTTAACTATCTTGGAAGGCTGTCCTATAGTTTACATTCCAGATAGTCAGTTTGACTATCCATTTTTCTCCGTGTAATATATATAAATACACTTATTAAATATATAAATCCACTTATACACTGTTAAATAAATACTATTCACTTTCACAACGCCAACCGTCAATCGAGCCATCAACCAGCATAAGCGTCATACGCATCGCGTCGGTATGTTTAGTTAGTCAAAGAAATTATTTGGTTGAATCAACCAAATTATATTTTTACACTAACCAAATCATTTTCTAATAAATAATATGTTTCGTTCAACACGTTTATTTGGTTGAATCAACCAAACATGCTCAAACAAATAATTACTTTGAGTTGACCATATGAAATTGTTGCGTTTTTTCAAAGGAACCAAATGTTTAGTTGCGTTGACCAAATTTTTTAGTTGCAACAAACAAACTAGGTTAAACAAACTGTTTTATTGAATTAACCGAATTTTTTCTCTGAGTGTAATTAAAACTGATGTGCACTGATGAGAATGTGTTCCTTAAGGACGATAGAACCTTAAGTAAATTAGTTTTCTTAAAAAAAAATAAAGTAATTTAAGTAAAAGTATATATCAGAGATCAAGATTGGTAAGCAAATGCTTTATGTAATCGTATCAGTTTTAATCATACATTTTTAAACGCACTTGGATCTGAATTTTCCTATAAATAGAATACATAACTAAGCAATAATAATTTTAGAAATCTTCTGTGGTATTTTTATTTTTCTAAATTCTATAATTTATGTATTCGGACCTGCCAATCATGTGAAACATATATTTTTTATGTGTAAAGTACCAAATAAATTTTTACTTTCGTAACGACCAGTACTTTACTTGCTTATTACATACATGAAAAAAAAGCTTGGTACAGTTGCTACACTACCTCTAGTGCTGTTGCTGCACCACAAGAAAGGACGACTGCAGCGCTATTTTAGGATAGCTGCTATACTTTTTTGTGGAGTAGTTGCTGTCTTTCTGGTAGAGGGAGTGTTGCGCTTCTTCGAAAAGGCGCAGTAACTGCCCCTCAAACGTACAGTTGCTGCTCATATGCAGAGAGCAACAGCTACCCCACGTTAAACGCAGCAGTTGTATCTACAGGGCAGTAACTTACGAAATTTTTTTCCGTGTACGCTTGCTTTAGTCGTACGTCATAGCTCTATGCGAGAGCCCGCTATCCCCACTTCTCTGATCCGACAGCGAGCTTGCGCGCCCTGTAAGACGACCGGCTGCGAGAGTATAGACTCTCAGTCGCCAATTTAACCCAGCTGCTCAGTTCGCCGGGCAGTTATTTAGATAAAAAAATTCTTTCGAAAACACTCGTCAAAAATTCAAATCGTACTTTTAGAAAGGAAGGTATAGCAAAAGGAAATTACCCCTATCGACTTTAGTTAACAAAAGTCTATAAATGGAAGGATAACCTATCATCAAGTGGGTAAACAAATTCTAAAAATATGAAGCCAATCGAAAGAGATGACTTAAAATCTTGGGACAGGTGATAAATAATGCCCCATACTTGTGTACTTGAAAACTTAAAATTATAAAAAGTTTTTGTAAAGTTTAAATTTAAAAAAAAGTTTACTTTTAATAAACCTTTAAAGTTTTTATACAATTCTGCTGACAGTGAATAACTAAAGACTTGTTTACAGTGAATAAAAACTTGATTCATTTTTTTGTTTCAGGATTAAGTTCTCCGAGTAATAATGATAAACTTCCTGAAGTGTTCCCATCTAGTTCTAATCGCTCTCCATCACTGCCTCGTCCTCTACCTTTTCATGCAGAAATAGGAAATAGTCGCACTGATATTAGATGGCCAAATGGTTCCACAACCAGATACAATCATCATGGACCTATACCACCTTGTAAGTATTCCATTAGTTGAAATTTCTTTATAATTTATCGAAGTTAATAGAAGTTTTTTAGAATCCTACAAAAGCTCAATTATCTCGTATTTATTTCTAGCATTGAATACACAAAATGTACAACATCCATTCGATTTCAATAATTTTGTGCCTTCAACTGAAGATGTTATGTTAAGATTGCCAAACGGCGTTATGTATAAATCCATCACCGGAGAGAAGAATCTCCGAATAATTCATAATAAGCAGAACGGTATAGTAACAGTAATCTATGGCAATGGTTATACTCAAAGAGTAAACTCCCATGGACGTATTGTGACATAATTATGGCATAACAATATCATATGGTTGTTTTTACCATATTTATAATTGCTGGAACCATCTCGGTAAAAAGACTTCAATAGAATAGGATTGAAAATTGCAATTATACTCGAAGCTCATGTTAGTGGCCAGCTCGGTTGGTCGGCCGGTAACACGGGCGTATTGCAAACAATGAAAACGTTGCCTTACTGATGAGTTCGAGGCGTCTCTCTTCCCGTCCCATGGAACCTCCTACCAACTATATGTATCACCAATTCTACGGAACCGCTAACACGAGCGTCGCTATCATGAGCTACGAGTGTACTTCAAATACCTGATTTTCCCTTTGTTCTCTTATATCAGAAACCGTATTAGAAAGAAGCAACTGTTATCCGAGTTAAGTAATAAACTTTGAAAAATATAATTTTCAAATTTCACTTGATCCATCCGCAGTGTAAAATTAAATTCAACTGATTAGATCCTTCCTATCTTATATTCAAAAGTGGATAATTCAAAAAATTTTATACGCACATATCGTGAATGAATTAGACTGAATTAAATAAACGTCGAAGATTAAAGGGAAAATCAGGTATAAATAGATACATAAAACTGTGCCATATTTGTAATACGAGGTTTAACGCGCGCTCCGCGCGCAAATTTACTTTATTTTAAAATATATGTCGTATTCTATAAACTAAATAATTACTGCATCTGTTTTGTGTTTTAAAAAAATAATAGTTAGATTGTTTTCAAAATTAATTACTATTGATGTTTAAACTGAAACATTTATGTAAGATTTAAGATTAGACCAATAAGGAAAAAGCGTTACGTTACTAATGATCTTTTTATAATAGGATGGTTGGTCCAATTATTATACTTTTCTCTTTGTGTACTCTTACAATTTCAAAATAATTTTTACCAATTGTATAAATGCTACCTATTTGTATTATTTATTGAAATACTGTAAATAAAAAGCCTAATTTATTATTAGGGAATCAAATTGCAATTTTATTAATCCAGATATATTATAATATTATTAAAAATTTCTATTAATTAATGGAAGTTAGGAATCTCAATTTAGTGATGCATTCTAATAAGATTTGACAAGAGAAAAACGAGATAAATATTTTTCCTCAACAGTCAAGAAAAAATATTGAAGAAGTTAAGAAGGTGTGCGTTGAAATTAATTAAATTGAGTTGAAAACACTGTTGTTTTCTACCGTTTAATTTTTAATTCGTTTCACTTTAAATATTCGCATCAGATTCAAAATTTCGATATAGAGACACAAAGCCTTAAAAAACTAGCTGTGAATTCGATCTTGCGTGTTCCATTTAACAATATTTATATTTTTCTTTACACATGCATGCAAACCCCTCGTTTGTCCACCGTTTTCAGACATGCAAAATGGCTGATTCCATACTGTCTCAAAAGCAGTGAGCAAAATCCCCAACATCGATGAGCAAAACGCTGTCACCGGTTAGCAAAGTGGTCTCCACGGTTACCAAAAAATTTTGCTTTGTAACGTATATCAGACACTTTTACCGCGAAATTCAAAATGGATAGAATTGGTTTCATGTTTTAAATTTATCTTCAAGGGTTCTATTCCATTAAAAAACTTAAGAGTCTTTTCGCCTGAGTTCTTTGGTTTATTCACCAACGATGTCACCAAACTAAAAATTGATTAGAAGGTTTCTCGGGAATTTAATTAAATTGAATAGAGCCGAAATCTATGTTCTTTACAACTATTGTTTATTTAAAGATAAGTTTAACCAAATTAGAAACTTGAATACAAACTTGAAAGAACTTATAATTCTTGATGTCTCAAAATGTAATCTTATAGTACACGAAAAATACTCTAAGTTTAAATTCAAAAAGGCAGAGCGACGCAGATTGTGCCTCGAAAGCAGATCGAAGTCTGATCAATACATAATGTTAGAGTGAGCTCCTGAGTCCCTTGCGCATCTCAGAGGATTTCCTGCGCAATCCTACTCTAGTTTTTTTATTATTCATTGTCCAATTAGAGCTTGCCCTTGATTGCTAACCACCGCCCTAAGTCACCTAAGTACTTTTTCTTGGAATGGGTTTACGACTGTCCCTGAGCGGCGCCTGGTCTATCTCGCGACACTTTCACACGGAGAAAACTGGAGGGTCAACTATAGGACAGCCCTCCAAGTGAGTCAACCCGACCATCTGGATATTCAATTTGAACACATTCGATGGTCAGGTTGACCATCTCGATGGTCAGGTTGACCATCCTAGAAGGCTGTCCCATAGTTGACCCTCCAGAAGAGCGATTTGACCCTCCAGATGAGCGATTTGACCCTCCAGTTTTCTCCGTGCAGGGTGACAAATCGCGCTGATATCTAGTTTCTAAACCTAAATATTCTGTCAAAAGCTTAAATTTACGATTTCCTTATAAACTTAACTTCTCTCCTAACACTATTAAAACGTTTCATAAATTATCCTTATGTATACAAATTCGAACAATAAGCTAACTTATTTTTCTGTGTATATCTACCCTTAAGTATTCAATTTCACTCTTTCCATTCTCACACTCTGGGTGTTCTTGCATGTTTATATATCTTAGTTTAACAATCTTTCTTTCATTCAGGCACGATTCCTTAATATTTAGATTACTTTTAGTCTTATAATTTATTGGTCGTAAAACTCAAACCTTATAGTTATTTGTTCCTGTAATTAAACCTTTACAATATCTATTAATTTTATCCCTAATTTCATAATTAGTCAGTTCACCTTTTTTTATTTGTATGCCAATCTCTCTTTTTACCTTTAGTTACATTTTATTCTTCAACTCTTGCATCTTAATATTGTTATTTGGAAAGTTGATTATTTCAATTCTGGCGCGTTTTGTTTAGTTCAGGAGGTGCTGCCTCTACTGGTTTAAAAAGGAACGAACAATCGTTCTTCGATTGTCACAGCTTACCGGTCGTGATGCCATCTAGCGTCATAAACGGTTACTATGTGAACAATATTTTGGATGAAGTTGGGTTAGGTTGGTCTGATGTCTGTAGACGGTGGACAAACGAGGGTTTTGCATGAATTTCCTATATAAGAAAAGTCATGGCATAAAAATCTCGAATTGAACAAAGTCGAATATCGAAAAGTATCGAATTAAGAAATAAAGCATTGACATTGAATGCATAGAAAAGTAAATAGAACCACGACGGCCGCGTAGCGGCCGTCAGTGGCACTAGTGTAAAGAAAAATATTGTTCCATACGAGAGGCCGAAACGGGCACAAATATCACACACATATATACTATACACACAAACATCAGGACAATTTCCGGCGAAACGGGAATTAGAAAGGTGTGTAGTGATAAATTACGTTTCTTATTGTTTCATTTAAGTTTGTTTGCTATAAAAAATCAGAATTATTTATTTAAGGAATAAATATATTAATAATAAGTAATAATAATAATAATAGTATAAATATTATTATTATTATTAATAAATTCTATTTTATTAATTGTTCTGAATTCTTCTCTTCTTATCAGGATAAATGAACAGACTTGTTTTTTATTTTTCTAATCTGTCTTTTCCAGAAGTCGATGAAATTTTGCAGCACCCCACGGAGATATACAATCATTGACTATCTTATATTTAAAGCCCACCAAAAGTATAAATCTGGGCGGTTGCTGGAAGCAACCTTGTCAATCTTGTAGACCTAGACTTAAAAAAAATTAAATCTAAACATGAAAATTATAAAACTAATATAAAGGGCGGTTGGAAGCAACCTTGCCAACACTAGCTCAGTTTCCTGCTCCAGGATCGGGACTTCTTTCGTAGAGATCATGTGCCTGGAAGAAATTTCGAGAAACCTTTCTATTCCTTTGTATTCGCCTGTGACCCTAGAAAGAGTTGTTTCAATTAAAGTACTTAGTCAAAGATCTTCTTTGTGCGTTACGGATCGAAGGAGCTTCTTGCCTTCAAGTCGTAAAATCCACTTGAGATTATTCCTATTTTTCTTTCTTAACATTGGGATAGGGTTAGACATCTCTCTCTCTCTCTCTCTCTCTCTCTCTCCCTCTCTCTCTTTCTCTCTCTCTCATATTTGACTAATGATTTATTATTTTCTTCACTTTCAATTTCTACTAAGTTCAATAGCAAAGCGAAATAGTGAATAGAAAAGCATTATTCACTGTAGGGTTTTCCGTCTATCAACTTTAGTTTGGAAACTTTTTTTCCAATAAAAATCAGAAGTTTTTTTTATCTTTTTTATTTTTTATAAAGAAAGGAACATGAACTCAAAACTTATAAATCTTAGAGCGGCAATCGTTATTACATGTACTTTTATTATTTATTATGTACGAGTACGTTGAAACAGCACAGGTTTGTTCTATTTTTTATTCTACTTAAAGCAACATTCAAGTACGTCTGAAACATCACTGGTTTTTTACATTTTCTATGCCACTTATAAGAACATTTAAGTACATTTGAACGTCTGAACATTTAAGAATATTGCAGTCTTTTTATATCTAGTGTTAGGTACAGTTACATAAACACAGATTAAAAATATTAGGCACACTAGTTTGCAGGTGCATTGTTTTTAGCTTTATCTTCATACATACTATTATTATGTTTTTGAACCATTTGCTTTGGTATATCAAATTCGTAGCTTGGTTTGTCCCTAAAAAGTCTTTTTATGTTTAGTATGCTATTGGTGGAATCAGTTTATAAATAAAGTCCCTCGTCCGGGTTATTTTTCTGTTTATCTTTATTTGGGCATTCGCGTACCCAATGTCCTTTTTGGCCGCATCCTTTGCAGCTCGTCTTCTTTTTTATGGCAGCTATGTTAGTCCTTTTACTTGGTTTAGCGACCTTTTCATATTTCGATTTCGATGTATTTACCTGAAGTGCAAGTGAGGACATACTGTCTTCAGTTTCAACGAGACGCTTTTCTTCGCGGAGCAATCTTGCTATCAGATTGTCCTTCTTTTGCTCGTTTCTAGGAGTGCCTTTCCATGCCAATCTGAACGTTGAAAATCTGGGTGGTAAGCTGCACAATAATTTACATATGACGCTTTTATCACTTGGCTTTTCTTCGGCATCTGTAAGCCTTCTTATTATGTTTTCAAGTTGCTCGATTTGCGACGCGATGGACTGACCATCTTTTATTTGAAATGCATAAAATTGTGACCACGCACTCATCACTGCATCTTCATTGCATTCTGCATACAGGTCATGGAGCTTCTTCCATATTTGTGCCGGAGTCGTACAATTAATCAGATTCTGACGTACATTCTTCACTACTGAATTTAATAAGAGCACTGAAGTTTGGGAAGATTCCTTCTTCCATTTCTGCCAATCTTTAAGTTTCTCGTTCTTATCCGGTTCCTGTGCTGTTCCATTTATGTAATCAGTGAAATCCTTTGACTCAATCGTCAAGGTGATTTCAAACTTCCATAGTGGAAAATTGGTTCCGTCCAGCTTGGTCAGATCCATCACTTCCTTTGATCAATGCACTAATCCAGTGATGTCCAAGCGTGAGTAAATGAGTAGTTTGCCTTCCTCCTCTTCTAACATCTTTAGTGGATGGTCAAAAATTAATATTCGAAAAGTTTATTAAAGCTTGGTGTGGGCTGCCCAGCAGCGGAGGGGTAACCAGCCACCAAAGGTGTTAGGAGAGGGGGAAGGCAAACTACTCATTTGCCCACGCTTGGACATCACTGCACTAATCTGTTAGTCACTCACTTTGTCACTAACTCTGTCTATTTCACTGTGCAGCTATGACCGTTCCTAGGCCCATAACTTGTTGAATGTTTAAATGAATAAACAAGAGGTTTAGTAGGAACTGTTTATTGAAAAAGACAATTGAAGAGTGTATTACGAGTTTGACAGTTCTGAGACGACTGACTCCTACTCTAAGGATTCTAACGCTTACAGGATAAGAGCTATAAAAAAAGGGTCCTTCTCAGGTCAAGAAAATTATGCTGGCGAGAAGAGCTACTGTAGACTTCTGTAGAACATGCTATAGAGAGTGACATCAGTCATTGTATTATGATGGTAACACATTTTTTCGACTGTACACTCAACTATACACAAATATTAAATTATCTTATCTACAAATTTCGACATTACTGATCGAGTGTGATGTAATGTTAGACATCTCATTTAAAGTATAGGTTATGTTGCTGTATTGGATCGGCGTTGTCAAGTGTTCCTGAAGAATTCCCGACTTAGGGTTTTGAAAAGGAAACCTCATCAATTCCACTAAATGGAAATTTAACATACCATCCGTATCTCACTAATATGTAATTAATTTTTAACCGGAACAGCGAGAAAATATTTATAATTAATAATGACAGAATACTTGTATATGGTTGCCTGATTATCGCCACATTTGATTAAAAATTTTTTATTCAAAATAGAAAACCAGACGAGGGCCTTGTCTAAACCCTACTTTAATTGGGGCAGCTCTCACACAGAGCTTATACTTATATAGAGACACAAACGTAGAATTTTAAATTAATACAAACCTTGGGAACTTCGTTGATTTTAGAAACTAGCTGTGAATTCGATCTCGGATGTTTCATTTAACTATATTTTTATTTTTTTGTGCTCATTTTTGAGCACTTTGCTTCCTCATTATGATAATATTGCAAATAAATTTGCTTCCTCATAGAGGAAGTATTAACGATTTTCAAAATTAAAGATAATCATAATTTTTTTTAAATTCTATAAAATTCATTAATCATACAGGTCAATCGATTCGTTTCGACGCAAGAAATCTTTCTTTCCCTTACATAAGCATTGAATTTTCATTCCTTGAGAAGTTATAGTCGAAAAATGAATTTTACGAAAATTCAAAATCTACATAAAACTTTTAAAATTCAATATTTTAAAAAATCCTTCGGCACACTTTGAGATATTGGTGGTGCCAACATACCCTACAAATTTAATAGGGCGACAAAAAATGGAAACATCCATACACACTACATCTACACATCCACACACACACACACACACACACATCCGGACAATTAATTAGAATGTTGTATTAGACATTTATCACGTGAGGAAAATTTAATTAAACGATTTTAAAAATATTAGAAAATGTATCGAAAACAAAGCTTCCCCTGTGAGGAAGCAAAATCATTTTCAACGTGTAAAATTGAATTCAAATATTGCTGGATACAAATATTACTATCACTATGGTCCAGATGTAGTCTCGGTAGAGCAGTCTTTTTGAGTACTTTTATCCTTCTTTTGCATCCTTCTGATTTAATCGCTTTAAATTGATAGAAACCTCTTACAATGTTTTAAAAAGTAAATTCATAAATTACATACATCTTTTACAATTTTTTTAAACTTTTCAAAATTCCAGAAGATTTCACATCGTTTTATATCTCACCTGAATAAGTGTATTCTGATACATCGAAGTGATGAAAGCAAACAAATGTTTCATTCACGACCATGGGCTTGATACCGATTAATGTAAACCACAGTTCCCTTAGGTTGCAATACTCGTTAACTCCAGATGGTTTTTTTATTTGCATTATTACATCATAACCTGGAAATTTTTTATAGACGGTTTTAATTTTAATATTGGAAACACATCCAGCCACACAACAATGTATTTTATTTTTTAAATTTGACATTTTTCTAGAGTCTTAAAGAGACTATATATACGTTATGTAATTATTTTTAAATAATCTCGCCGCGTCACGAATTAAATAAATATATATGATGTAGATGTAACATCCTATTTCTGTAAAAATTTTGTGAAATAGAAATGAATGGAAGATTCCTCTTGGCGGAAAGTTTTGAATTATAATTTTGTTGCGTGTAATTATTATTGAGAAATTTATTTATCGGGACGATGTTTTCTTTATTATAAATTGTAAAAATGACATTGTAAAGTATTGATCATAACCAATTTTTTATTTCCGTCCACGAAAATTTGCTAGACTAAATAATCGTTGTGAATTTTCTCAAAATGAAACTTTTACATTTTTACTTTTTAAAAATTGAAAATGTAAAAGCGCCATAGCTGTGAGCAAAGGTAAAACTAAAACCGAATTTATCAGAACTCTCCCGAAGTCATGAAACCATATATACATACATACACACATACACTCTTGCTTAACAATGACAACCAAATCCAAGCCAGAGGCTTTCGCAATAACAACCAAATTTCTTTTCTCAAATGTCATATTAATTGCGCATGCGTAGTGTACATAAATTTCTGAATTCAAGTTTATCAATAAGTTCTCAACGTTTCTCAATTTCTCATTAATCTCATTGTCTGAATGATTCTCATATGTGTATAATTGATAAAATTAGAAAAATCTATAGGTTTATATATATACATATACATAATACATAAAATATATAGGGGAGAGCAGGGCACAGAGGACCGCTTAACGTTTTTTCGGTGATATAATTATAAATAACACGTACTTTTAATTGAAATTTGGTGTACATATTGCAAAAACTATCAACTTTCGATAAACGCTTTGCTAGAATACATTATTATTTTTAATTTGAGTATATAATGGCAAATTTAGAAAAAAATTTTTGGACCTCTGTGCCCCGCAAATGTAATTCATATATAAAATATAAATTTTTACTATTAAACGTATTTTGTTATTAAAACAGGAAATAAAGAAAAAAAAATAAAGAATTTTTATACAATGTTTAAGAACAATTCAAACAAATTATATATTCGTCTTCCTCGTCTACCCAAGTGGAAATTTACAATTGACGGAGCACCGTTCTAGTACTGGCCAGAGTTAGGCAACATTGGCGTGGTACTGGAAGCCCAATACTGGCGCAGATCTGGCTGAGTGTTGGGATGATAACGCTGTTCAGTACTTATAGCCAGGTTTAGTTCGGTACTGGATTTAAGTACTGGTGCAGTACTGGCCCGATGGCAATTAACAACTGGTACAGTACTGCGCCAATGGTGCCCCAAGATTCGATGCGAAAATAAAAAACTTTTGCATTATTATTATATAATTATAATAATCTATATTTACTAACATATTTAAGAAC
>UCOK01006973.1:0-25656 GCA_900474325.1 Synergus umbraculus
CGTCCGTCGAGCGTCAGAGGCAGAAGGCAAGCGAAGCTTGCAACGACTCTTCGGCACAGAGCAGAAGAGGGGGGCCCTCCGGCCCTAATTCGAGACTTCAGTTCGGGATCTCGACCGAGACACTTCAGTTCTGGACCTCGGACGAAACATACGTCGCTCTCTCAGTCAGACGGACTCTGACTCACCTCAGTCGGTCCTACTCTCTTAGGACTGACGACTTGGGACTCAACCCTCGAGTCTCTACGAAGGATCCGTACCTCTATTTTTGGACCGGCCATCTGCAGTTACCTGACGCACTCTTGCCTCTGCCAGCCTGCCATCACGCTCCTCTGATCCAGTTCAGGGAACAGGACCCAAATAAAAAAAACGGTATTATCTAGTAACTATGCTTATTCCTTTGCAAACCTCTCAATCAGTTCTACTCAGAGCCAAATTTTAACATGGACTCTACGATACATTCCCCATCTTTATCCCATTACGGAGTAAGGGGATCGTATCAGGGTTAACGTGAATGGATTCTCAACGTAGGTGAATTTACCGAAATTTTATTATCGTCATTCCACCTTCTGCTGCAACGGTTCTAGTTGCCACGAAATCGAAAGGGAGCGGATTCTATATTTAAATCTAACTATAGAAAGATTTCATTTGCTTTTCTTCTCGCTTTTCTTCTTTCTTTTTTAAATCTTTTCGTTTTCCTTTCCCTATTTGCATTTTCCTACTGATTGCGATGACACCAACTTCTCTCCTGACACAGTTTTGATTATCCAATTATCCATCGTCACTTCGTTACTTTTTTTGCTATTGTTATGTTTAATAACGTGACTCCTTTATATATTTTATTTCGAATTTCCAATTGCGGTCCAATTCAAGCAAAAGTACTCTTCATATTATTGGTTCTACAATATTAAGGTCACATATGGTTAGCACTTGATCAGTATGTTTATCAGTATGGAAAGTTCAAGATCTATTGTGAAAATTCATCCGTTATTTAGTAAATTAGGGTCAAGATTAAAGATCCATAGTGTAGATAATTTGCAAAAGTAAATTTGAAGATTTTACAAAATATCAAGTTGTATTAACAAAGGTTTCCGGTTTACCATCATATATATTACAAACTGTTAACGATTCCTTTCTTTATCTACACTATACGGGTGGACTTCAATAGGCAGTTACAAACCATTAAAAAAAGGGAGTGGATCAAACTTCGTACAGAGTTAATGGAAACAAATAGGGGAAAATTGGAAAAAAACACCCGAGTTTGAACTTGTGCTATGAATTAGAGTAACAAATCCATTTTTTCTGATCGTCCCTCCCTTAAACGTTTTTTTAACCCAGCAATGCGAATAGTAAAACTTGTCACGCAGGCTTCACAATCTAGAAACCCTCGTTGACGTTGAATGCACCTAAGGGTGGTAATTAAAGGACGAAGAACAAGCACGTACTTCTATAAGGGTTGAAATCCCCATAGTAACTATCACACAAGGGGTTAATTCTACCCATTACATTTTCGTGAACAAGTGCTGCGATTCTCACTGTTGTACCTCCCTCGACACGTAACGGACGTCATAAGTTAGATGAGTTATGACATTTCGAATGTGTGCAACCACTTTTTTTGCTCATAAACCTTAGCCCTTCAGTCCAAGTTCCAACCAATTCGAGCAAACTAAAGAAGAAAAAAACGTCTCAAAAAAATAATACAAAGCTAGAATCCGGGGTGAGTTTATGTCGAATTGTGCAGCCCTTGCTTTCCCATACTGCGAAAGTCGTTTATTATATTTTTTTTTCTAGCAAACTTACATGGCTTTTTTTTACATTTTTTTCATATATTTCTTTTAGTCACTCAACCCTATTGGTGGTCGCGAATAAGCAGCCGCGGGTGGTTTTCATAATTGCAAAAGGGGAAACCCCATTGCTACAGCCATTCTCTTAAAAGGGGGTAAACATTTTTTTCAGATTACGTTTCATCCCCTGTTTTTTGCAAGTTTTATATTTCTTTTTAAAATACATACCGACCCTGACATTCAGCGATGCCACTGAAAGCCTCGCGGTAGTTCTGCGTTTCCTTAATTACAAGCAGAGAAGGATCGGTATAATTAATTGTGAACGAGAAAGGGAACTCTGATTTGCATCTCCACATCGTAATGCGCTTGTCGTTATGCTCTTTACGAAAGCTTCTGCACTTTAGAGAAATTCGAGAAGAAAGAAATTTGCGTTTTTAACAAATAATCTAAAATTGGCATCAGATATTTAAAATACTGTTTTTTTTCCCATGAATGACAAACTGTCAGGTGAACTTCAGAATTAAATGCTGAATCCATATGCAAGATCCTCCCACGCTAGAGAACAGCTGATCTCGTTGCTGCCTCGAATTTACATTCTACCTGGCCTTTAAACCAGTTTAGAAAAATCGTTGTGTAATCGAAAAGTGGGCAAAAATTTTCAAAATCTGTCTGGGGTGGTTCAGAACTTGAAGGGAATACTATTGTGTCACTTCCTTGTGTAGTTTACAGATGCATTGTGCAATTTTTCGTTACGGATTTCGAAGGAAGAGCATATACTTAGGACCTTAGAATCCGAAAGGAAATGAGGGTGTTTTTAGTTTTGTAACGAAATCCCGGGCAGGTAGGATTTTGAGATCTGAGATCCGAGTCAAATTTTCTGATAGATGAATTGTCATCATTATTAGAGTTTAGGATTTAAATTCACAATTTTTGGTCCAGCACATGATCTGCGTTTCAAATGTTTGAATCATTTTAACAATTTTGACATTGTAAATTCATAAATTGACAATAACAACAGTCGAGGAGAAATTATGGCCCTTATTTTACATCAATCGTCGGGAATGGATAAGCAAACCATTATTCCAGATATGTGTTGAAATAACAGAAGGATCATTAAGAGGCAAGTTTGTCTTTCGCTTTGTCAATAAACTCTTATAGCTATCCAAAATATGGGTCATTCTTGTTTTTCTCGTGTCTTGAAAATCAAGTTTCAAATTCTGGGTCATTGAACTATTTCTTAAAGAGCTATTTGCAGCTCTAATAGGCCAGAATCAAAATAAACCCTCTTCTAGAATTATTCAAAAAGTTTCTCAGGAATCGGATCATAATTTTAAGAAATTTTAGCTTCTTGTATAGTACGAGACAATGAGACTGTCGAAAAACAGAAGCAGTGAGAGGACGCTGCCCCGAAGTGTTGAATACGGAAATGCTAGATGAGTGTCGTAGACTTAGTACTTGGCTAACTTGGCTGCTACAAAGATATAAGTTTCTGTGTATGAAGAGAATGCCTGTTCTCACACATAAATGCATCTTTACACGCGTTCTATTTTTGGTGCATACATTAAAAGTTTCATATGGTACTGCATCTGTGGGGGAATGTTATTCTGATTCGAAATTTTACTAAAAATGCAGAAAACATTTAAAATTTGTTAAGGAAAGCTAAACATTATTTGGAAGTTGTCCTTTTAAATGTATATCTAAATATGTAGCACCAGAATAATACAATATGTATTAGAAGATTTCTCAGATAGAGATGAAGACTGATAAGAATCTGACTTGACTGAATTACGATTCAAATAGATGTCAATGATCACAGCTCACAGCTTAGAGGAAGATATTGACGAATAGAATGGCCTCATAGGTCATGAGAAAGGACAAGCTGAGATCTTAGGACGGATGTCCAATATGTCCATTTTTACTAGCCTTTTTCTATTCTCCTGATCGATAAACAGAGTTTAAATATGCAGAACATGTCAAAGTCATGAAATTTTCTCATTTATCTGAGATCTAATTTGACTTACAAAGAGCCTATGTTTAAAAATCAGACATCGAGAGCATCAAGTCCTAAAAATTGAGAATTCCAGCAAAGTAGGGAATTAATTAGGAGAGGTCACTTGAAGAGAAAATGATGGTGATATTTTGAAATGGAAGGTCCGGTCTCGACTGTAGATAAAACGTCAAAGTTAATTCAGCCCTGGCTAGACCCAGCTATTCCCGGTGCAAGATCGTTGCAACACGGAGGCCTAAAGTTACCCTGCCGCACCGTATTCTTAACCCGAATGGGGAGTGGGAGAGAGTGTGAAAGGGGGAGAGGTAAAAAATGCTGGGGAAAAGAGTGCAACGATGACGTCAATTGGAAAAGGTTCCTCTCGGGCCACCGGCACTTTAACCCATCTAGACTTAAAGTTAACATCGACAGGCATCCACAGTACGTTCGAATTGGCGACTCGTCAAATAGGCTATTTACAATCCTCCTAGGGTAAATATAAGACCCAAAGCTCATTTAAGATCTGTCTCTATGTATATGATTTTAGTCTAGTCACTCTAGTCCATGGGGGTTGACACTTTTCAGCTTAAAGATATTGGATCCAATTTAATCGTTCGATTAAAGAGAAAAACAGTTTCTCAAAAATAGAGTCAAACCTAAAGTTGTTTCAAGTACCCTTTTTGGAATATAAATTAAAAAGCTTTAATTCAAATGAATTCAACTGTAAGCTTCAGAGATACAGAGTGATTTGAATTATATATAAATGAATAGATAAATTTCAATCATAAATTTAGTGGAGGATTTCCTGGACTATATATTTCATGCAAGTTTGTTTTTCATTTGTAAAATCTTAAATAGGAAATCGAGAAGTAATCCCGATCTCTGTGAGTTAAACTTCCGGTCATTTGAGGGTGAACTGTTTAAGATTAAATCCATTCACAATGAAATTTATCAAAAGCAGATCTCTATAAGTATTTAATGAAAGGAGCAGAAGTCTCGTTACAGAGCTAACATTTTGAACGGATGCAAGAGAAAATAAGGGGTTTTAGTTAGGCGCTTAGCCAGATCTCAGTTCACCGAGTCGGTGCAGCCGGCCTGGCGAATATAAGCTTGGAATTGAATTTCCAGAGAGTCATTAGACTTGAGAAGAGTCTCGTGCGTCACGAGACTGGGGTCGTCGATGTTGAACGCTGCTTTTTCCAACCTCTTGCTTGCTTTCGAGTTTCGGTCTCCAAGATGGCACACCACCGACTAGCTTAGCACCTTCTGGTATAAATATATATGAGAACTAGGTCGGTGCCCTGTCCTCCTGTTTGAACTGTCTACGCATCTTCGTCTGCATAAATTTCACTTGCAAACCATTGCCGGAATCATCACCTTTTCGCCACGATTCTCCCTTGAGTCGAGTCATTGCCAATTTTCCTAAAATTTTCTACACCCTGCAAAAAAAATGACGGAAAAATGCGAGTTTAAGAAACATGATTCTCAATTGTATTGCTTGATTAACTATAAATTGAACTATAGATAATTCAAGAAACAATGGTAGAAAAACACGTGTTGTCGGGAAAAAATAATGAAAGAAGATAACTATTTTAGAGTGACTTTCAAAAATGCCGAATGGTGTGCACGATTAAATATTCTTGAGTCTGTGCAGTCGCAGTTTAGGGGCTGAACTTTAAGCTCGTGTCTGCCATATGACAATAACATCTGTGGCCAAGGCAAGGTAGTTCAACGCGCTATAGTCGACAAAAGCATCTTGCAAGCCAGAATCACTTGAGTTCAAATATCTCGAAATTTGAAACACCCAAATTTTGACAGCTTTGAATTTTAACTCTTAAAGAATTAGTATGATGTTCAGAAATTTGTAAAGTATATAAGAATGCAAGGGAAAAATGAGAATCACTGTCGTGGACAGATAACGATTCCAGATGTGAAAACATTCCTTAAATTCGGTATTCTGTATATAATACCTTTACCTTTTTCTCATCTGGTGCTGTTTTGGGCGCGTATTCAAGTAAGTTTAGCCAAGAGGGTAACCAGAAAACAGACAACAGAGTCAGGTACGGTCGCAAATCTTCTCAAGCTTTCTACATCTACACGTGTTGTGCACATGCGGTAATTTCTTTTACAATGCACAATGCACCTTGTACAAAACTCAAGGCAGTTAAAGTTTATGAAAAAAGAAACTCAACACGTGTTTGCCGAATTTTCATTCCAAGCACGCACCAGTGCACATTTTTTTTCAAATCCTTTAACATTCCTCGGACCTTCACCAAATCCTTTAAAATAAATGTTGATTATTTTTATCAGTTTCTATAATATAAAATCAGGTCACTTTTCTATTATTGTTAATATAGTAGAATTAGGGAATTGAATACAAAAATATCCTTGAGTATTTATAATATTCCCTTATCGTCAAATCCACTAGAGGATTTCTCAAAATGAAGTTTTAAAAAACATCATTGATCCGGATAAGCCTTTACCAACGTTCAATTTTAAGTTTAATCCACACATATGCCCGAAAGAGTTCGCTCTTGACTGCCACTTATTTACTTTCCCTGTCTACCAATTGGTAAACTAGAAATCTGTAAACTACCTTTGCTCTTATCATTATCAGTTTGAACCAGGAAAAATTTTTAAAAATCAGGGATTGGGTCATTTATTTATCTTGTTAACATATCGACAAATACTTAGGGTGTTTCAATTAAAGAATGTTTTGCTTTCGATCAAGCAATCGTGAAACCAGTTAGTGTTGTTAAAAAAAAATCTTTTAAGATGTTAAAAAGGTAATTCCAATCGACATCTTATAATGATGACAACTATATATAACTGATAACTTTTTACTGGTTCGCCAGTGATCAGTGAGTTGAATTCTATTTTCAGAAAGAGATCAACATAATCCATGTAATTATGTAGTAATCACTAAAAAGTGATTAAACAAATGTAAAAATCCACTTGTAAACGAGAGAGAAAGTAAACATCAGAAACGTAACAGGTGTCAATCCTTACATGTTTACTTTTCAAGATCAATGTCTCTCATTTAAATAATAATTTCAATCCTCGAGATTCCTGTATGGAAAAAACAAAAATTTTAAAAGAAGAACTTTAAGAAACAAATCATTTCAACTTTAATCATTACTCTCACCTTACAAACTGATATCTTTTAATTACTCTAAAAATTCATATGAATTCTTTTTACCAACAAAAGGATCTGAGATGTTCAAACACATCTTTGACTCCACTGACAACCTTCAATTTGATAATACATAGATGAGTAAAACGTCAAATTGGAAAAATAACTCTGTTATCACCTGAAACGTTTTTGATCTTCGTAATTAAAACTTAACCTCAAAGTGATATTGAACTTAATTTACAATGCGAATATCCCTGGAATCAATAGGTGTTTTTTGAGGGGTCAAATGTCACCGGCGAGAAAAAAATCGAAGCTTCAGAAAAATTGATCCAGAATTGAACGACGAGAATAAAAAGAGGTGTGAAAAAGAGTGTGAAGTGACACATGTTAAGTGGAGAACCTGTAAAGGATCGTCGCCTAGCAACTCTGAAATAAAGGTGGAAATAAAATATACTCACCGCTATGACAGGTCCTGCTCTTGCTGGAGGATTGACCCATTGTCAGATAAGGAAATGTCAGGAATGCGAAAAGCACACGAAGATACGATCTCTCACGCGAAAAACGATGGACATGGGTTCACAGAAAACCGAGACATTTTTGTTAGATGTCCTTATCCTTCTTAGAAAAAAAAGACATGGCAGGGAAATCTCGAATTGAAAAAGGTCGAACTCGAAAAGTATCGAATTTAGTATTTAGGCATTGAATCAAAAGAAGAATTAGAAAGGCACTTCTGCAAATTCTGTATCAACAATGACGGAACCGCAGCGGCCGTTGGCGGCGCTAGTACTTGATAAAACAGAGATTTACTTTACCATAAGAGCATTTTAAATATTTAAATACTTTTTCGTAAAACTAGGCCATTTAGCTCCTTCTGTACGGAATCAAAACGAAACGCAGGTAAATGGTTTAGTTTTAGGAAATAATATTTATAATTTCGAATATAAAGTAGGAGAAAATAAATTTGATTTTATGGTAAATTATCATATGCATTTAGGAGCATATGGTAATTATCATAAGAGCATATTTAGTTTCGCCAATCGCAATAAGAAATATTTTTTGCGAAAACTAAGCCTTTTATCTTTGTTTTTACGAAATAGAGGTAAATGGCCTAGTTTTAGTTAAAAAACATTTCTTATTGCGAGCGTTCTGGTGGGCAAATTAAATTTGTTCTTACGGTAATTACCATATGTCCTTAAGGTAATGTTATCTATCTGATCCCTACTTTACCAACACATATAAAAAAATAATTATTTTGAATTTTTTTGTTTTAATAAACGTTTAGAACCACATAAACAAACCTTAAGGGTGTTAAACCTTAGCGTTAAGCTCAAAATTGAATATTTTCATTTTACTTAAAAAATATTTGAATTAGATATTTTTTCGCTTTGTACCCATAATTCTAGATAAACATTGATTAATTCTACAAAGTGAAAAATTCCAAATGGAATATTTGTTGAATAAAATGAAGAAATCGAGTTTTTAGATTAGAACTTGGCTCCAACATCCTTAAAAATAAATGTAGAAATACATGTAGAAAGTGCATAGATGCGAATTCAATTCTTATTTGAAAAAAATCCATCCGGGATGATTTAATTATGGGGTCCCATATTATTTATATTATTTTCTTTATAATAAGGTTTTTTGATTCTTTTTAAAATTTTTTATTCTTTAGAATTTCGGTTTAAAATATAAAAAGAATCTTCTATCTTCTCAGTTTGGCTCAATTCTTGAAATTTTTAAGCTTAGTGGGCATACCTTGGGGACCTAGTTTGCTGGGGTAATTTGTTAGATAGGGGCTCTATTTGGCACCTGAATACATCTAAGACTGCAGTTCTCAAGCATTGCCGAATCACTGCAGACAAGCATTGAAACTTTTACTTTGTCCTGCATATGTCTATAAATTATAATGTATTATAATAATATGACAAAGTGCTTAATATCAGAAACCTGCATAAGATTATATATAACATATAACTTTGCTTACTAGAAACAGCGAGTTCAAAGTTCATGTACACCCTTGCCCCTATGTTGGCTTAAAAAACTTCTCTTAAAGTAACTAACCATCCACTTTGAGGCTCTCGAAGTTTCGCTTGACACGCCTTTCATGTTGCAGTGATCTCCTTTGTTCTTTATACGAGTCAGTTGATATTATATACTAAGTAAGATAATATAAATAACATCGTATCCGAAGCACCCGTAAAAGTATCAGGGAAGATATTTAAGATTCTTATAAGACTACGTACATATATATATATGGTCTTTATTTAGAATATTTTCTCATGAGGGAAAATAAAATTAATAATAAAGATTCTATGTCGTTTTCATAACAAAATATATTTTTAAATTTATACAATTTATTACTCCAGAAAGAGAAATATGACTGTCAAATATTTTTGTAGAAACAACATTTTTCGAAGAGTTATTGCGTTTTTATTTCATGCTATTTTTTATATCCCTGGTAACGTGGATTGCTTTAATTAATAACTGCTACGGTGTAGTTTGTTATGAAAATAATTTAAAACTCTGTAAAAATTAAAAATTATTCAAATTTTAACTTTTCTGTGGCATATTTCTATATTTACAGATCTTCCTTTGTCTTGAAATAGAGAATAAATTATTTAGTCACATAATGGACTCGGTCATTCTGTTGTGTTGTACTGGTGTTGCTGATCCAAGGAAACTATTGGTATCTTGCCAGTTTCTCCACAATGGAAGATCTCAATCCATCGAGTAATGACCCGTATTAATCCTAAGATATTATCCAATATATATATATATATCCAAATATATATATACTGCTGCTAAATTGCAAAACTCTTAATAACACTTCCTACTGCAATTTTTACATTCTTCACATTTTTCATACATATTTCTTTTTGTATTTGAAAGGTTTTATGGATAATTTATTATGAAGAAAAGGTAATTTTCATGGTTGACGCTTAATCATTAATATCAGGGGAGCAAATCTCACCCCAGGAGGTATTTGTAGAAATCCAGAATAAGTGGGGTAAAAACGTCAACTGAATGAAGGTGAAAGCTGTGAGAATTAAGATGAATTTAATTTCTGACAAACAATCCTGCAAAAGTTCCAAGTTTTTCACCTCCTACTTTATTCCAATCCCCTTGCTCTCAGAGAATGAGATTGACATCCAAGGTCCCATGATAAATGAGTTCAACTGAATTGAAGCCACCCTTTTTTGGTACCCTATTTTTTTCCTCTAAACTTCACCCCTTTCTTCTCTGTCATTATATCCTTCGGGTCTGATTTGTCTTCTCGTAAATTTGAGCATGCCGGCTTAATATTACGACGAGCTTTAAGGCTATAAAGTTTCTAAACACCTTCTATGGTAAAGTGGCACATTTAAATGTCTTAATTCAAAATAAATTCTCCGAGTTTTCAATTATCTGGCTAAACTTAATTGAAACTTTAATTCAATGGCAGACTTCATCATACAGAAAAAAAACCAAGCACAATATTTACCACGATTTCAGGGTACATATTACCTGCGTAAAAATTTCCCCTCAGGTGGGTAAATATTAACTTGAACATATAGAGTACGTTTACCATGTTAGCATATTATATCTTCTTTTCCTTCGATGCGACAAAATTAAACTTTACCCAATTGAAAGTTACTCCCAACAAATTTTCCCTCCTGTTTTTTTCTGTGCAAAGAGTCACGTCCTAATATCAT
Source organism: Synergus umbraculus (assembly GCA_900474325.1). Classification (NCBI taxonomy): domain Eukaryota; kingdom Metazoa; phylum Arthropoda; class Insecta; order Hymenoptera; family Cynipidae; genus Synergus; species Synergus umbraculus. The sequence goes on from UCOK01006973.1 coordinate 10,594, forward strand.
TCGATTTTCCTCATATTTCTAGGATATCATTTTTTTTGCAGAGCTTTCAAAACCCTCGATTGCCATTCCGACGCACCTACTAAAAAAAAAGTGTTTGGGGAAGGATTGCGCGCGCAGGGGATGGCTTATAACCTTTTCTGTCACGCTCTCTTTTTAATGCTAGAGCTAAGACTCCCTCCAACTAATCTAGAAGAATGCATTTAAAAAAGTCATGATAATTTACATTCAATCGATCGAAAATCTTCTTTTCGGGTTAAGGAGTCTCAAAATGTGGAGATTGTTGTTGTAGTTGTTGTTTCTGGCTTCTTTAATCTTCAAAAAGCTATGTTCCATCCAAAATAAATCTAGACCTTCTCATATGATGAGAATGTAAGAAATGATGAGAATCTAAGAAAATTATGATTGTAAATAATACTTTCAAGTTTTATTTATTTCATCTGATAATACTTTATAACTAGTCCTCTCTTTCTTCGCTTGTCGCCTGGACCTCTGCCCTCAACCCCCTAAAACCTCTACCCCAATCTTTCTACCCCTCCATCCTTCCGCCTTTGGAATCTCTCTCTTCTGGCATTTTACGATGCGCATGGTGGCGCCTCTCGGTGGTGAAAATCCTCAAACCAGGGTTCCAAGTAAAACAGATACCAGTCAGTTGTGGGTGCAGTGCGTGCCAGTGCAGCGGGTTCAAAAGCTGCATCGAGAGCGGGGTGGATTGGAGTGCGTGCGGTTAGGTCAGTGTTTTGGGATATAACCACTTTTTTAAATTGATCTATTGCAAGTATGAACATATTTTCCTGTATTTCAAGTATTTCAAAGTTGACACAACTTTAAAACAAATCATTGTTTCTATCATCTCAATTTTCTTAGAATTTGATTTAATAATAATAAAGAAATTTCTCCTCAAGAACTTACTTTGCCAAACTTGATTTAAATATTATTACCAGCACTTTAAACTGTTTATTTTTATTCTCAGAATAACAATATGGCAAATCGCTTAGATAAATTTTAAATCTTGTTTTTATATTTCTTCAGCTTTCGTATCATCAGTAATAAATATTTACCTACAATTATATGATACAATTGATATTGTTGATAAATTGTTGAAAATGGAAATATTAAATCGGGCTGTCGTTTGAACCAGAAAAACGCAGGAACAAAAGGAATTTCTAAAATTTTCAAATATTTAACTTGAACAGTATTTTTTCTTTTATTTCATTTTTTTAAATTTCATCTCATTTGAAATTAGAGAAAAATGCACTCCTAACTTAGTTCTTCTTCCGCATAAATCACAAAGTCCTGAATCACCGTCAGGATCATTTATTCGGCAGAATGGATTCGATATAGATTCTTCTTCTATATCTCGCTTCCCTCTCGAAGCGGAAATTCTCTGATTTTCTTGAGAACGCCCATTTAGTTAGGAATAGGAATGCTCTTCCGGCGCACAGTTCTCAAACTTTTATACCCACCTCCTTCTACCACAACATAAATTCTACGATTCTATGCGGTCAGAGATAAAAGGCGTATAATCGCAAAATTGGAGAATAAGAGTAATGTAATATGTAATCAACTATTCCTCATACTTGCATATCATTTTATACGTCTCAAAAGACGATAACTCAAAAGAAGATAACTCCATCTCTTCAAGTTCTCGAATTTTGAAAAGGATTCATTTTTTTAAATGAATTTTGTGAATGAATTTTCGTACGAATTTCTCATATAAAAATAAATAAGAGTTCAAACTGGATGTCCTAAGACTACGTCAAATTCATGAGGTACATTTTATGTGTAAAGTTGTTCTTTCGTCTGACTATAAAATGCATTTACTACTGCTACGAGTGACCTCAGTAAATTACTTCACCTTAGAACATTTGAGTCAGACAAGTCCTAAAATGAGTACAAAATTTAGAGATTATTCGAAAGAGCATTATCGATTATATGTGCAAACAAACGTTTACTCACTTAGCAGTTAGGCAGTTCTCTACCTTGGCGCTTGGAACTATGTGTCCAATACACACAGATTCTACTTGACTACCAGGTCGAGTGACAACTCAACTTGAAATACGACGCGCGAGCTTTGTTGCGACAAGCTACGTGAATTTGGATCCCATCCGGATAATCCAAATCCCAGATCACCATATCGGGATTTTAGGACAATCAGATCACAGCTTCTCTACCCAACAACCTATCAGTACTATTTTCAAAAAAATCATTTCATGATCTTTCACAACCTTTTCTGTAATCTGCCAAATCCTCTTAAATATACACAAATTAATTTTGTTCTTTTCTCTGCTCGAATTTGAAAATAACATTACGAATGCATTACTTACACTGAGAAAAATGTTTGGTGCGGACAACAAAACTTTTTGTTGCTATAGAAGCAACAAAAATTGTTTGGTTGTGCCAACCAAATCTTGGTTCTTTTAACAAACTTCTTGTCGAACCAAGAACATTCATTTGAACCAACAAAATCTCAGTTTTGGTTGAATTAACAAAACTTTAGTTGGTTCAACAAAAATTTGATTGGCACAACCAAAAATCTTTGTTGCTTCTATAGCAACAAAATTATTTGTACTTGATTCCATAATCCAGAGAGTCGATATAATCGCAATTTTATGATAGTAATAATGTTATAATCGTAATAATTGACAATATCTTGTTACATATCAAAATTGTGTGAATATAATATCTTCATTAAATAATGAAAGTTTAAAGATTTTAAAAACATGTGTTGCAGGTGTGTATCGCGTAAGGGTGAAAGGGGTGAGATAAGGTGACGCCACGGTGGAATTAACGGGGATCCAGGATGCCCCCCATAATCGGGGAAACCTTTCGCATATGGTTTCTATCCGCATTGGTTGTTCACGGTGCCGTCGCTGGCAATCCGGACGCAAAGCGGCTCTACGACGACCTGCTATCCAACTACAATAAGCTTGTGCGACCCGTGGTGAATACCTCGGACGTTCTTCGCGTGTGCATCAAGCTTAAGCTTTCGCAACTCATCGACGTGGTAAGTACAAAGCAAATATTTTGATACTAAAGCTACTCAGTAATTATACTTGTTTGTAAACAATAGACAGAGAAACCTACAATATCAATGTTTCCTAAACTGCGTTCCGATTCAGGAACAAATAATATTTACGAATTTTGACGACTGGAAATACTTGTTTTCCTCGCGCATTTTAGGAAAACTTAATATAATTGATTTCTCCGTGTAGAATACCAAAAAATTCGCAAATCATGGTCGCAATATTCCCTAGAAGAAGGAATTTAAGGTCTAATTTCATGTATAAGTGAGTTAGGTCGACCCCCAAAGTGTGTCACTACCTGTGATATTTAAGTCGACCAGGTGTAAGTGTCAGTCCTAATAAGGGTAATTGCAGTAGACTAAAAGCAAGATCAACACGAACAGTACATTCTCGTGATGCGACAAATCTAAGAGGCAATACGGCAGTGCCATGGAACAATCAAGACTGATTTACATAATGTATACACCTACACAATCTCGTGCTTTACTCAAATACGTATATATATGTATATTGCCTAAGTCGAACGTGCTACGCATGCATTCTTGGGTACACATACATACAAGTTCTTCAACCCCTGGGTGGCATGGGGAACTCAAACTGGAACACGAGACAGGATGGGAAAATAGGAAAAGGTTAATTTTTAATGACGGACATTTCGAAAAGAAAGTACACAAACAAATCATATGCAAATTATAATTTGCATGATTAATAATACATTAATTAGTATTATACAAACATTACTAAATCTGTTTCTATTCTATAGAAAGAAAAAGATATTTGGGAAGCTAATAATTATTTAGTAATCTTGCCGTTTAGCTAGTTAAGTAACGTGCTCTTGTTTGTAATTTAGATTTAGCAAGTCATCGCTTCCGTACGATGTAGATAAATTAAGTACTAACATTGGGAGTCACGAATGTTGTGGGGTTTATCGAGAGGAAAAGTGAGTAACGGAACATTTAACTTTATAGAACGAACGTGGAATATATTTTGCATGAAAATTGAGGTCAACATTTCAGTAGTTCGGTCGACTTTAAATTCGAAGCGTTATCATGTGATTTGTAATTTGTTCAGCGAATCAAATTTTACTGGCATTACTCTTCTTTCAAGCTTTTGTTATAACCGAGAAAAGTTTTTGACGGAAATGATGATGGGGTTTTTTTCTGCAAGGTCTTACTTTCTTTTTAAGATCGCTTTTTTCTGATTAAAGAATTTGCGAGTAGATGACTTTCTGCACATGTGACTTGGTGTTGCTTGCGCTTACACCTTAACTCAATATAATGAGCTTATATGCAGCCCCTTTGATGCACGAGGTCGACACCCGGATAGTTATCTCAGTGTTCTAGCAGCAGAGGATTTAGGATAAGGGCAGTTGAGTAAAGTTTTAACGTTTACGAAAGTTAGTGTTCTACATTTTATGCAAAAGGTACATGCAAATATAGTATATGCATTTGCACATACATATGTATATTCAAAGAATGATATAGTATATGTAGTGTAGAGTTGTATACAGTATACATAATGTACCTTTTTTCTGAAGATGTTTATAGAACTACCAGAATTAGATACTCTCTGTTGGGTTAAATCGATATCGTGGAAGCTGTTACTCTACGGCAGATGTTGCTGTTTCCCTGACTTTAAGGGTTTGATTCGATGGATGGGTGTGGGTGTACATGTTATTGGAGCCTAATGACATTCTTGGTTAGGGTGAGTGAGGTCTTCCGTGAAAGTCTGGACAAATACCAGAAATGGTCTCGTCTTCTAACTCAGCTCAAGCCCTATTCTAAGAAAACAGCCGGAAAAAATTGAGTGATTCTTGGAAGTAGGAAATCCGTTTTTATCTTCAACGTGATTTGATATTTTTTACAGACTATCAATCATTTTTTATAATAAAGGAGAAAATTCATTCGATCAAGAAAAAATCAGGGAAAAAGTATACCGGTTAGGCAACAAGCTTTTTAATAAAGATAGTAAGCTGCTATTTTTGGATTCATGTGAAAAAGTAATAATCATTCTAATTCATGGGGATGATATTCCGATAAATATGAATTATTAAAGGTCGGAGTAAAATCTTTTCCTCTCCCCGCCCCTTTCCTTCTTTTATTATACATTTAAAGGATTATAACTTATGAGAATCCTTGATCCTGTTTTTGGTTGAGGGTAGATATAACATTTGAGAAAGGAAAACCCCACCTTACTTTAGTAAAATTCATGTATACTCTCAATCCTTCTCTTCTTGCGAACTTTCCTCTCGTTTACAGCACCAACCCTCTTTTTACGCCTCGAGCTCGAGTTGGTTCGTATCACGTGCATTTTGCAAAGGTTCAAGTGTGGTCATAACATGTAATCGTTCTGACTTTTCGTGCAAAATTATTTACAGTTATTTTCTTTATTCTGAAATTGTATTATAGTTTATTATAGAATCTAGAATCCAAGTGGGTAAAATATATTTTACATAAAAGTTTGAATCAAGTTCAGAATCAGGGAATAATAAATTATTAGAAAATTTGGCGATTAGCTTTCAAGATTATTAATGTTTCAACAAAAAAGAATCGAGATTATGTGGCGGGTGTCTGATGTTAAAGGTGGAAACACCGGTTTTCACAGCACTTTAGGAACAATTCTTTTTTTTCCAGGGATTCTATTCGCATGACTTGTACCTTTTTTCCCTGAGTTGTAGAATTCGTGGTTTACATTTAAACGGAATCCCGTGATAGAGGGAGTTTCTGGATGGGTGAGTCTTGATAGATCATGTACGGCAGGTAATAAAATTCCCACGGGGATGTTTTTCTCATTTTACGAGGTCGATTCCGCTTTTACCAAGATAAGAGCTATCCCTAAAGAGAGTCTGTGATGACACACCTACCGTATCTCTTTCGTTATTTTCGCACTTCCCCTTGCACTTGGTTTAACTTGAATTCCAGTTACGTTGGATGTCTACCATATTTCTCATAAAAATTCTTCTTCAGCTCTTTTTCCCTTGTGAAATACCACCGTCGAGAAACGAAAACGTCGCATTTTTTTTTTTTCGAAAACTGCATTTATGAAATAAGTATTAATGATGAGAAGTTTTTTCTTAATCTGATTTCAAAATTATTAGCAGTGTGAAATATGATGCGGGTGTGGATATTAAATTTTGCATATATTGTTTAAAACCGATGATATAAATCTACTATTGTTATGTAGTAACGGTTGGCTCATCTGAAACACACACATCAGTGCTTATCAGTGAAATCGATTCAATTTGTTGGAAAAGTTAAGCGCATTTCGCATTCTGTTTGTTTACGGTGGTTATTGATTATACAATATTTAAGCAATAATAATAAGAATAAGAATATTTATGTTATTATTAGAAATAAAGTTTTTAAAAGCATTTTCATCTGCAAACCTAACTTTCTGCAGTAAGTTGAGAAATTTTTAATGACATTTTAATGACTTACCAAGAAATAAAAAGCAACAGACGAAGTTGAGAGGTCGGGAACTAAATCTGCGCTTAACTTTGCTCGCTAGCCTGCAATCTATTTGACTCCCGGACAACCATTGTACTACGGGGCCACTTTATATTTTGTTGCAAATGTCTTTTTTCTTACTCGTTATGCTCCGCATTTTCAAATGCATTCTACTTTCTCACATGTCATCTCTTCTCAAGCACATATGAACTCATACTGACGTTCTCGAAAAGATTTATTACTTCTAGTCACGACCAATACGCAAAAAATTATACAAATGGAGATATTGACAAATAAACCCAAGGAAATATTCACTAAGCGCAGTTCTATATTTAGAACTCTTTATGGAGGTGTATGAAAAAAATAGAAAATGAAAATTCGAAGTTTAGCAAAAACTGATGAGATAATACCCATCTCATCATCTTATCCACATTTTATCGTAGAAAATGATCCAAGAGCTAAAGGTCGACAAGAGAAACATATGAGATACGATGTAGGATGAAATATAAACAAGAAGAAGGCTTTCAGAATGTGTCGGACGCATGAACAATGGTTATGGTGTAAGTTATAGATGCACCTTCTAGCGTCCGGGTTAACCACGAGTACCAGCTTACAAATTCTTCTTCAACACTGAAAACATTTTTTCCTACTCATATAATGCATTAGGGGGAGAAGAGGGTTCCAACCCCTTGGGTGTTGCAGAGATCCTTTTTGATTTCCGACTAGAATCCCCAGTACGGAGGATAAATCTAATAGAGCTTCGGATGACGACAGGAAACTCTTCCCCCTGAAGGAAACCAGATGTAACGAAATTACCTTGGAACATCTCCGTATCTCGCTTGGGGCTACCAATGAATTTAACACGAATCATTAAAAAGGAATGTCGATGAGGTTCTGGGTAATTGCACGCGACCACAAGGATTCAGATTCTAGCAGAGTAAATTGATAAATTATTAAAAATCATTAAAACGTACTTGAATTATCCCTAGCGAGAAGAGTATCAAATAGATAATTTAAATAACCCGTCGGGACTCAGTTTACACTCAAACTTCAGATTACTGGTTCAATTCACTTGCAGATGGCTATCACTAATTTCCTGTTAAATAAACGTTATCTAAAACACCTGCTCGAATGTTGTTTGTGTCAATTCAGAGGAATTGTGCGGGCAGTGCAAATAAATTAATTAGCAGTGGACTAAAAGATATATTGACAATACACGCAATCCCGGGGGACTATAACGAAAACCACAAAATACGTGCTAATGTAGTGCCTTTGAAACAATTAAAGATGAAACCGGGATTTAACAAAATTACATTATACATAAATTATAATTGCATTTTGTAATCCAACGTTTCACTACTTCAAAGTATAATTAGCGAATAAAAAGTAAAGATTCATTATTTCTATTAAGATAAAGGGCTTTAGAACTAAAACTCGATTTAATTACAAAGATTAGTACGGCAATTATTCCTTATTGCCCTACATAGAGAGCAATTCTTGTTTTGATGTTGTGTCTCTATTTCGTAAATACCACTGTGATTTTCTGAAAATCTTATTTCTTTGAAACTTTTCCGAATCAGTGTTTCTTTCTAAGTACATACAGAGCAATATAAACTCCTTTTGGAGATTAAATTGCTTCTTTACTGTACTTTACAATATATCGATAGAAAGCAGAAAAATGTTTTAAAAGATGAAACAAAAATAAGAAAAACAAAGGGCAAAGGTGTTTGTGTAGTTATCATTGATTTTATTGTTTGACTCTTAGTGTCATCAGTGAACCTATAGTTTTGCAAATGTCGTCAAATTATTTAATTTTCCGACCCGACTGATATTAATTCTTTTATTTTATTTTCACTATATCGTCCTATTTTCCGACGTATTCCACATTGATTTTCATTCCCGCATTCTGTCACTCTTGTCTACAGTGCCGGTTTGTAATAAAAAGAATTGCCAGCCGAGGTCTCGGGGTTAAAAGTCACGTTTGGTTGGGATGGTCATGCAGATTATTCTCGGCACGCGTCGAAATAAACCGGTATCCCTCTTCCACCCTGCTTCCGTTTCTGGGAGACGATGCTGAGGATTCTGCGCGTTGAAGAGAAGAAGGAAAGATAATCCGCGAAAGGAAGGAAAGAGGTTGAGAGAACTGGGGTTTGGGAGGTTGAGGGGGTGAGTGGATGAAAGGGTGAGTGGGTGAAGAGGACAAGAACCGCTACTACTCTAACAAAACACTAATTAACTCGTAACGACCAAGTTGCACCGAAACACCACCTTTCCATCTACAAGCATCAAGATGGACATTTTCCAAAATCACTTAGGTCAAATACAGTGTCGGGATAAATTATAGCACTATAAAGCTCTAAAGTGAAAATATTCTACAGAATATTTCTGGAATTTCCAAGTCTTCCATTAATTTAGACTTCACCTTCATTTGAATGAATAAAAATTGAAAGTGGGCGGGGTTGAGAATATGATCCAGAGAAAAATTATGAATCCAACCCCTTCAATGAAATAATATGCCGAATACTTCCCAGTAAAGTTTCAAAGCCATATTTTAATAGAATTTTTGCAGTAGGAACATTAATCTGTGAATAATTAGAACCATCTTAATTGGCTCATTATTCATTACCATATCTACATACTTTTTTCTTCTGAATAATCGTCATTCAGTTTGTCTAAAACGATTTTTCAAGAAACTTTGAATTATGTTGACGGAGACGGAAAAATGAGGCTGGAGCAAGTGGTACGGGAAGAAAAGTCGAGAGCTGGTGGTGATAAGAGACCCATAATGTGACTATCTCGCTATACGAGTTATCGAAAGAGAATAGTTCTGCAGAAAGTGGTAATGGAAGTGGAAAAGACGAGGAAAATGAGGAGAGAAGGAAAGATAGGGAGTAAGCGTGATCCTGACTGTGGGAATTGTTCTTTACAATCGATAAAATTTTCTCGGTGCTTAAAGAGAGTGCGAAACCATTTCTCTAAGTAAACACCCCTTTATCGTAACGATTTCGCAAATTACTTTTGACGGTCTCATAAAATCTTTTTTCGTATTTCCATTTCCAGAAATGATCAAGCTGTTTCTACAATTTTATTTACATTGTGGAAATCACTTTTTAAATTGGTAGGAATATTTAGAAATGATGAAAAAATTAACTTTAAACAATTGGACTCATTCAGAATTGAATGAAGTACCAAAAATAAATCAACTGAATCCAATTTTCCGGTTACAATTGTAATGGAAGTTCTGGAGTGGCTATACATGAAGCTCTGGTATTTAGCAGATTAAATTTGTGTGGCTTGCTAGCTCAACAGCAACTCTAAATTCGAGCATTGAAATTCTTCTAGAATATTATTATATGTTGAAATGGCTTGCATCAGAATTTTATCCAGAAGCTTAGATTCAATTCCTCCATCCCTTACATAATTGAATTTTGCAAACTTATATACTAAAAAAACATTTTTTTAACTTAGATATATATTATAGTTTAAACGGAAACAGTAGGTACATTTTTTTCACTGAATAATAACTGAAATAGTTGATTAAAATGTGCAAAAAAAATGTAGTCTCCATTTCTGAACCTTTCAGGCGATAAGCCTTGTGATAAGTGTAGCTGATAGTGGAAAGTATTCAACCCCTATATATAGATATATATATATATTATATATTTATATAACTTTTTTTATTTTCTGTTGGCTGTGCAATCCCACTGTGCTACACAGAAAATAAATAAAATTGTGCTACTTTAAGCCACGGAGATTCATTAATTTTTCTTATTACTTTTTCACCCCACGCAACCTATTAAGGTAAACTTCTACTAACTCGTTTTTTTTCATCTCATTCTTTTTGTATGTCGTTGGTGGCTGAGCTTGTCGCGCTACTTGATGCATTATTTTCTAGAAACATATTTTTTATTCCGTGCTTTCTAACAGTACATTAAAAAGTCAGATACAATTAAAAGTTCGCAAAATTGGTTAAATTTTATGATTAAAAAACTCATAAGTACACCAAATTAATTAATTCGTGGTTAAAAAATGCTGATTTTTCAATACCAAGACAGCATATTAAATTTATGAAACGTAGTAGTATATTTTCCAATTTACGCCTTCTCCCAAAACTGAAATATGCTAAATTTGAACTATAACTGTTTTATTTAATTTTCAAATATGAGTACCTAGAGCAGAATTTTACATTCTGTAAGTTTATCCAACGTGAAAGAAAAAAAATCACCTTCAACCACAGAGAAGCGCCTGCCATATTTGCATTTATATAGCACGTAGCTTCGTAATTCTCTGAGCTTTCAGTACATTACATTTTCCATTTCGCTTTTGAGCGATTTTATTTGCAAATTTTTCTATTATTATAAAGCAGGTATTGAAAAGGTACTCCCGCGTTTACACATAGGAATATTAAATTGATTAGGTGAAAATAGTAATTTAATATCAAGAAGTAGACGAAATTAAGACAAAAAGCGCATGGTTACTAGAAAAAAAATGTTACTAGAATGAAATATGTTCTCTTTATGGACAAGTATTATCCCATATGAGTGATTCAGCCATTATATGCATAAATAATAACAAAAGAGCCGAGAGTAAGTTTCTGAGCGTTGTTACGGGTATAAACTGAAGCTTACAAACAAAGCCTTCTGATTTCTAGCTTGCAAGCTAGAAATCAGAAGGCTTGGTCCAAAGACAATGCGTTGTAATAGGAATGACGAAAACAATGCGAGCACGCAGAATTCCTGTTACTGAGTGATTACCAATCAACATTCTCCCATTTAGGGCATGTGTGTAAAATACGTAGAATGACAAATGCTACGATGGCGAATACAAACGGCCCATTGAATACACAGTTACCCAATACGGAAAACATGTTTTAATTCCGCTACTTCAGGACATGTGACAGTATTGGAATGATTATATTCTTGTATCCTGCAGACATATCCTGTATCCTGCAATCATATCGTTTGTGTTTCCTAGACAAATAACATCAATAATTTCATCCATAAATATCATACCTTATCAATATTAATATCATAATATTCTCCTCATATGTCATTATATACAAATTTCCTTGCTGCAATCCACAAAGGGATAACTTTTTCTCATAAATCTCTTGAGCTATCTTCTTTTTTGCTAACTACCCTCCCTACGATAACTCTCTAGCCTATTATCATGTGCAAAGATGCGAAGCATCGTGTTACAAAAGTTAACTCGAGTCGAAATAACTTTTCTTGTTAATGCATCGCGTTGCCACGCCTTTTGCAGGCGATGGTGCAAAAAAGGTTTATTAGAAGACGTCTATTTCCAAGGCAAACGAGAAAGTATTAGTCCAAGTATTAGAATGTGGGAATTCAGCATGTTAGCTTTTCCTTTTCTCGTCTTGAAATTTCCATATAGATCTCTGACTTCAGTTAGAGGTCCGCAGATTTCAGTGAACGGATGAAAATTCCCGGATTACGATCCTTCAAAACGTCGAGGCTTTAGAGGAAATACAGAAAATTTCATTCGAAAAGGATAATATATATATAAAAAAAACCTTACATCCTCTAAGAATGCAACACATCTAACAAGTGAATTTAAAATTGAAAGAGTGGTGCACAAGTGAGTGCGACTTTATATACTCTGTAGAATGAATGACATTGGGGACAAACTAGTTGGCCTTTTGCCAAACTTGAGATACATATTAACGTATCAAAAAGAATGAGAAGCCACTGATCCACCATTTACTTCCATTTATAATAATTATGTAATATATATTTATATCTTTTCTGATAAACTGTTATTCAGTATCTTCTGATGAATTCTAGAAACTGTTTATAGTGTTACGTTCTCATGAGAGTTTGAAGGGCTCGGGAAACTTTCTCTAGGAATCGAACTTATACTTTCAAGCATTCCCTGGGTGACATTTGCAAACTTTTTCCGTTCTTGGAACTCTATTCACATCCCTGGAGCAATAGGCAAGAACCTTATTAAATACACAGCCAAAAACAAAGTTTTAGATCCCAAAGTTATGGTAACTATCTTGAATTTTTCAAATCTGGGGGTTGAAATTGAAAGTGATGAATTTTGGAATAATTATGAGGGTAAAGCCATGGCGATACCCTTTCTAATTCATGTCCACCCCTCGGTTTCTCTCCTCATTTATCTGTAATGAACTTCCATGAAGGGAAAAGTTTGGAACGCGCGTTGGATTTTATAAGAGAAGAGGAGAGTTGGCGAGAAAAGACTGGATGCTCATTGATGCCACTTGATCAAAATTCAAGTCTCGTCCCGTTAACAGTAGCGAAGTAATTACAGCGTATTTCTATAATCTCCGTGTAAAAGTAATATCTTTTAATTGAAATTTCTTGTGCTGACTACATTTATATGAAAAATATACGCGTTTACATCATGAAACGTGATTGCGAAAAAAAAGGAATAAAAGAACTAAGGAAAACTTTTATTTGAAGAAAACTACTATTTCTTTGGAAAATCGTATTCATATGAACGATTGGATTGAGGATTTTGAAACTCGGATACAATACGGTCATGTTCGGTGAGATCGCGCGTTCTAACATATAAATTCTGTACGTGATCCGTTAGATCGACGCGAGGTGACGGTTGTCCTGATATATTCACAGATATTGCAGTTTAACTCGAGAACAATTTCCAACAACAGATTTATATTGCCTTTTAAATAAAACGACGTCGAAGATTCTCAACTGCCAATATCCGATACAAGAGTCTAACAGTCTCAACAGTTTAATTTTTTTAAACGTCCTTTTTTTCTCTATAAAAATATAAACTAACGAGTACAATTGTCCACTTTACGAATATCGGATTCGATTACTGTTATAAAACTTTTTAAAATTATTACATCGTATGTAGGATATACTAGAATGGGATTTATTAGCCATACACGCGAGTAGAATACATCGCAACCACCCAAAGTGAATGAATTTGCACTGGGGTTCATGAGTCTCGTGAACGATGATTGGCGCGCAATCGCTTAATTAACGTGAAATGGAATGCAAATCTAACTAGTAATTAGGACAGGTATACACAGTCGATAATGATATTACAAGAATTATGACGCAGTCAGAGAATCGAAGTAAGAATGGAAGATGAATAATTAAGACAAGGTAATTTACTTATTTATTATTGCACTTTGTACAAGGAATCGTATTCATTTCTCACTCAGTCTTAATTTCTACCCTTTTCGCTCTATATGACTAAGGGCGTTTCCTCAATTGTCTCGACCTAGAATCTAGATCAAGGCGAAGAAGGCAGTTGAACGTTACACGGCTCTCGAGGAACTCACTTTATTCCCTTCGTTGTCTCTGCTTCTCCCTTACTTCTTGTCATCTCACCCCTCCCTAGTCTCTAATCTCCTTTCACCGTGACTTAGCCGAGTGATACACAACTAAAACGTAAAGTAAACGACGACCTTCCTCCTGTCTACGTTAACTAAACCTATTTTCTCCCTAACTCTCGATTATTTAACTCAGTAATACAAGTCTGTGCTGAACGTCACTATTGCTTTCCTTTTGCCGGTTCCCAGCTCCCCTTTTGTCGCCTTTCTCCTTCCTCAGAATCCTTCCTCTAAACTTATCTTCCTCGTCTTCACTCCAAGAGCAAGGTTGGACTTTAGGACCATGACAAATTCTCATTTTCTGGAAATTCAATTCCTCCTCAGAGCTCCCACATCCTGCGCTCAGATTCGAAACTTTACCCCGGGTGCGTTGTAATTTCTCCTTAAACTTGCAAGGAAGATGAAGAACGAGGAAGATCGTTATGCAAACGAGACTTCATCAGATGAGGCCTCGTCCAGATGGCACCTTCACCAATCATGAAATTTGCTCAAATGCTCATTGTGAATTTTAACTATGGGGGAGAAATGAGATGATTAATGCACACTCTCTCTTAAATAAATAAATAACAAAGAAGTAAATATGAAAAGTATGCAAATTTGCGAAAGTTATTATTATTCTATTCTAAAAAGATCATTGAGTCGAAGTCGAAATATCGTAACGCCTATTATTCCGCACTCCTGATTCGTCGTGTAAGTATCGATAGTGATTTTCGACAATCGATACTTGCCGAATCGTAACTTCCGCGTAAATTAAATTTGAAAGTTTGAACTTGAAATTTTGAATTTGGTTTCGTTAATAATCATTTTTTCACGAGTCTAAACTGGAACTACATTGAAAATCTAGGAATTTTAAGGGAATTTTATGGAATTTTTAAAGATTTCATGAAAGATAATGGGATTCTAAATGCTATCGTAGAATTTTAAAGAATTTCAAGAAGTTTCTGGGAAGTTTTAAAATTTTTCATGATTCTGATTAGATTTCAATCTTACTTCAAGGTACTTTTATAATATTAAAATATGTATGTTGTGGGATTTAAATAAGGAATTTTAAAATTTATAGGGTATTTTATTGAGAAATTTCAAAAGATTTTTATGATTTTTAAAAGATTATGTAGTATTTTTAAGGATTTCAAGTTGATTTAAGTGATTTTTACGAAATTCAAGAGATTTTTAGGATATTAAAACGATTTTGTAGAATTTTATGGGATTTTCAAATCTTTATAAGAGTTTTATGAGGTTTTAAGGA
>UCOK01006974.1:0-16647 GCA_900474325.1 Synergus umbraculus
TTACCGCTGAGATTTCCCTGATTTCCCTGAAATGTGGCCACCCGAATTTTCACGAATTTTTTTTTAATTCCTTAAAATCATTTGAAATCTTTTAAATTAAACGAAAAGCTTTTAAATTCCTTAAAAGTTCTAAAAATTTCTTGTAATCCTTCAAAATTTTACAAAATCTTCTAAAAATTCCTTGAAATCTTTTTAAATTCGTTAAAATTATTGAAAATCATTATAGAAAACCTAAATTCTTAAACAATCCTTGGAAGTTCTATATAATCCTTCGATATCCTTGAAGTTTCTAAAATTTCCTGACAAATTTTTTTACCGCTGAGATTTCCCTGATTTCCCTGAAATGCGGCCGCCCTGAATTTCCAAATGTATCAAATTTTACAATTTAAAAATATCCGATTAAATGAAATATACAAATCAGAAATTGAAGAGTCAGTCAGTGATTCATTAATTTATAATAAAATAAAATAAATAAATAATAAAGTTCAATCTGAATGAATCATGAATGCCTCTTCACTCTGTTATAGCTTCAATCACTTTTCCATCGGATTTCCCACCCCGAAAAAAACCGTGTAAATTGTCTGAGGACCGAAAATTAATTTTCTCGCTTCTTAAGAATTGTCCACAATTAGAATGAGATTGTTCTAAAGCCGAATTAATTAATCCACGTGTAGTAAAGTATCCCTTAGGCATTTTTTCGAAACCCTTTTTTGCTCGCATTGGAGTATCCCCATTAGTGGTTGAACGGGGTGTAAAGTAATCGGTACGTCAGCGAGATCAGTGTTTTACACGGACGCATACAGACATAGCAGATATATACTTGTAGAGCACGCTTAAGCGTTCAATTAGAATAGCGGTAGCGTGAATTAATAGCCTCAGAAACCACTGAGGTGTCCAACCCCTTATGTAGATCTCTGAGGTTTAACGACTGGCGAAGGGTGGCAATGAAGGGTCGAAAAGGTGTTTAAGATTTTTTCCCTCTCGTCGACCAAGTGGAAAACATCCTTTCAGTGGACTACGCTTTCCCTGACACCAATCTCAAATGGAAAGAAAGGAAAAAGCGGAAGGTAAAGATTATTAATTACCCTTTCACCATTAATTCGGCAGCTTTCGTAAACAGGTACCATTGTACCGAAAAAAAAAACTTGTTCCCTTCTAGAATGGCACGTGTTCCCCAAATTATGACATCAGAATTAAAGGACTATAGAATTTCCAAATATTAACAATTATTCTGGGACTTTCAATTATTTCATAGTATAATATGAAACATGATTGCTGTATATTTACTTTTATACTCACACATCCTTCAAGTCAGAATACGTGAAACTTACCTGAAACAGAAAAGAAAAAACTTTCATCAGTAACGATTTCGAAACAAGAAAAAAAAACGAAACTTTGTTAATTTGTTTGCCAATCAAATTCCTAATTTCACCAATGACTTTTCGAACGCACGACTGAAAACCAGTAATTCACGCAATTAATTCTGAAGCACTTAGAACCAAAAAGTTTTTTTCCTTTTTATCTGATTTATCTGGACAGTAAAAAAGAAATCGTTTCACAGGAGATCAGGATAAGGAATAAAGAAAGGGACATCCACGACCAAAGGGATAAGACTTGAGATAGGAAGAGAGGGGAAAGGTATTAGCATGGGAACGAGCCTCTTCAATCCAAGTTTGGCCCAGAAGCAACTCCCATCTTTGCTCTTACACCCTCGCAATTCAATTTGATAAATATCGATTGGCCCTGTAGCCTTGAGATTCCATTTAATAATAATAACCCAACAGGACCTCTCTATGTATATTTCTAATATTCGTATATCGACATGAACTTATGGGCAGGGAGCAGGACAAATTTTATTCTTATGTATTAGCATAATAATTGCCTGGCTCCAGCATCTAAGTGAAGTATTCCCTCTTCTGTATAAAATAATTTGTCATCTGGATAAAAAATTCCCTGAATTAAATTTTTTTTTTTTGTGAAAACTACTGTCGTAAACTCTTTTGGAAGTGAATTTTGGATGAATAGTCCATTTTGTATCCATTGCTCCTAGCCGCGAAAATCGGAAAATATCGTTACAACTGGGGCGGGGCAAAATATGGGAGTTGGTGAACTCTTTGAAAATGCGAGGATAAGCGCGAAATAAAGTCCAGTGAAATGTTGCGTTACGCCCTATACACGTGTAGATCAGTTGATGCTAAATAACATGTACAGAATAAATAACACAAAACGAAATGTACTTTGGATGGATAAGAGAAAGTTTTTCATCGATTTCGAGAATAATCGCTAGTCTATAACTAAACCACGATGGCGACCCTTTGGGCCAAGTGGAAAGTTCACTGTGTAGACTCCTGACTTTGGTGGTTAACCCACTTGGCTATTAACTACTTTTCTATTCACTTTCATTGCGTCTGTAATCCATTCGATAAATTAGATCGTTTTCTGCGGTAGGAGTCAAACAGAAGTTTATATAGAATATCATTTTATATAGAATATCATTTTTATACAGAATATCATTTTCATGTAGAATATCATTTAAAAAAAAGAAAACAGTTAATATTCCTTTAAATCCAAGTTTATCAGCGCTTCAGAATAACGTACTTCTTTTCTCGAGTAGAGTGCACATTAACTTCCGTTCTCGCGACGATAAAGAACCCGATTTCGAAACCCTCTATTCACGAATTTTTCTCAACGACATCTATATCTTTATCTTATCTGTATCATTAGAATAAAACAAATGTGCTCTAGTTTATTTCTAAATATTTAAAAATAGTATCAGTTATGGTAGAGAATTTTTCAAAGTTCTTGGACAATCTCAAGTATGGTAGCTGGAAAGTTAAACCACAGTTGAAGAAATCGAGTGGCAATGGCACCCACTACAAAATTTGTATATTCCATTTCCATATTTCTGTCAGCAAAAGCGTCTCTGGCAAAGAGACTGGAAATCCTGGAACACGAAGAAGCATTCCCGAAGGAAGCGGGAAAATCTCCGATTTGCAAGCCACTTCGAGTTTCGAATAGCCATCGATATTTTATCACGCTCAAGCGCCTCACTCCTCCCTTGCCATGTATGTTCGCCATTTTCCCTGAACCCGAAAAATCTACCGCATACCGAAGAGCAGACCATGGTTATGCTGCAGGAAAAGTAGCAAAAGCGACTTTAGCGAATTTATTATGCAAATCTCTGCGTGATAGGAAGACCGTTTACGCGACAATGACTTCCCAAGCGAACATGACAGATTCGATCGATAAAACAAATCGGACAAGGAATTGGTAAAGGTCTCATTAAAATATTCTGTCAATGATGTCCTGTGATCGATTAAAGAGTCAAAATTCTACAATTACGACAATAGAACTCAGTTTAAACATATTTCTTAATAAATAAAACCATTTTTAATAAAATAAATAAGATATTTTAAATATTCTTAGTTATATTCAGGTCCAGATAAAATTAGAATGTTTCATTTTGTTGCTGAGACCGAAAATAATGTTCCGAAACAGATTCTTATCAAGTAATTAAGCATTCGACAAATAATGTTGTTTAAAAATAAAGTTGGGTCATAAAAACATAAACATTTCTTTCTGATTATAAAAAGCCTAATTTTTTAAAGGGATAGCAAGTAGCATACTTGTAATCCAAATCTGATAAAAATATTGTTGTAATTTCCAGTAATTAAATAGATAGGGACTAGAGGACAGTGTTTTCTATTGGCTTTGAAACTGGCGTTTTACGCTCGAATTACAATCGCAGAAAATTTATCCGAACATTCTAACGACATCCGAGGAGTTCGAAACTTGTACTAGCAAGAAGAAAAGCGAAAAGAGGTTGGGGAGAGTGGATATCCACTATCGAGCTGTCGTAAGGTGGAAGTTTGAAGGTGGAAGACGGTAGTACGGGGATCTCGTAGGTAAGCGTCGACTTGGGCCGAGAGTCGAGTCGAGGGAAGAAAAATGATCCATTAATCTGAAACCCAAAGTCTGGCGGCGCCTGGCGTCGCGGCGGCGGCACCAGAGGCGGCTACCCTCCACCACTACTTGACGCTCAAGCGCACCACGATCCTCACGACTTACAATTTTATGTCAATGATACAAAATTCCACTTCTCACATGTTTCTACACCTTCGCTTTCAACCCCAAAAACTGCCCTCATTAACTCCCTTCAAAAAAGAAAAAAAAAAGAAGAAAAAAAAAAACATAATAGGAAACCATGTCGTGGGTTTCGTCATCCCCAAGGTATCGATACCAAGGACACTCGCTATTTGAATTCCAAATATTGATTATCGCTCTTGGCAAATACAAAGCAGACAAAGTAGTAAAAATGCTTGAATTTAAATCGTACAGAGATAATTATTCTAATTCAGAGAAATTGTCTAGTCTTGTTGTCTTATTGTTAGATTCAGCGCCTCTTTATCTCGACAGAAATTCCTGGAAATCCATTATTCCAGGGTTCTGAAGGAAGACAATTTGATTCGCATAAATGCATGTACATAAAAAAAAGGTGCCGCGTCATTTTTTGCACTTTTTGCGTTTCTCTTGTCGTTTTTCCGCCGTTCGACGGAGGCGACTCGACTTTTTCCTGGCGATGCTCCTTTCATCGGCCATAAACGCCCCGGTCGTAATTTAAAATAAAGGAAGCATAACCGTGCATCTTAAACTCCAGAGAGTTACCCAGCAGGAGGAAGAAGAATCGACCGAAAGAAAGGCGTAAGTCGTGGGAAGGAGTGAGGAAGAGGCAGAAAGTTGTTCGAGAAGGAAAGAACGACTCCTTCAACTATTAGTGGCACGCCATTACCCTTTGGTGCATTCATAACAGCTAACCCCCCCCCCTCCCAACTACGTTTCCTTCTCGCTGTGTAATTCAAATTTATTGAAAAAACTTACGCCAAAAACTTTGCTTCAATTTCCAACCGCCAAATTATCCGGGTTCTTGCACTAGTAAAGAATTTCGACTTGAAAGTTATGGGGTAATGCACTATAACAATTTAAGGGCGTGTAGTCGGCTGTGATAAAAAAAATTACCGACCGAGTAAATCATTATATTCCCCGGGATTATTTATGTAAGATTTGTAC
Source organism: Synergus umbraculus (assembly GCA_900474325.1). Taxonomy (NCBI): domain Eukaryota; kingdom Metazoa; phylum Arthropoda; class Insecta; order Hymenoptera; family Cynipidae; genus Synergus; species Synergus umbraculus. The sequence continues at coordinate 5,068 of UCOK01006974.1, forward strand.
AGTAATTAGAATATTGTAATGAAATTTTGTGAAAGATGTGTCCTAAAACATAAATAAGTAGATAAATCATTAATATTAAACTTCAGATGAAAAAAAAAGAAGACTCGTGTAATTTTCGCAATGTCGGAAATTTTCAAAGAAAAAAAAAAGCGAAAAAAGTGGCACATGGAAAAGGGCGTGGAAGAAGCGCGTAGGAAAGTCGTTAGACTTGAGGTAGGGAGCAAAAAATCGCATTGACTAGGCAATGTAGGTATATAGATGGTGGAATAAAAAGGGAAGTGGGTCAGCGAGAAGCTGCGAGAAAATTAGACTTCGTTCCAAACAGCAAGTATCAAGTATCAAGTATCAAGTATCAAGTATCAAGTATTTGCCTAGAGAAAGTAATACTGACCTATATATCTATAACTACCCCGGACGACTCGATCCATGAAAACTGAGGAACAAGTCTAGAAATCCGAGTTTTAATTCCAATGACTTTATAATGACTACACGTTTTAATGACAATGGCATAAATTAAAAAAAAAGAATTTAAACGAGGCGTAAGTTCTCAGGAAGAAGAGACTGGGGTGCCAATTGATCTTCAATTTCTGATCTTGCTATGCAGCCCACGCGTTGGCGTCACTCTGTTAACTTAGTAGAGAAGGTCGCACGCATTTACGACTTGCATAGTCTACAGAAAAAGCACGTATCGCAAGACATGCATCTGCGTTTGTGTGAACTACGCGTGCATACACAAGTGCATAAGAGTAGCTCTTCTTATGGTGGGTTGGTAGGCCTCGGAGTGAGTTGACCCCGGCGGAGTCGCAATTGATCTCAATTAGATTCCCCCTTCCATTAGATCTCCTCCACTTTTCTCAGTACACCCCCCCCCCCTCCCACAAGTCTCTCAATCTAACTCTGCTTCTCTTTCTCTCTAACAATTTTATTCATCTCTCGTTTTCCTGCGACTTCTCTTCGTTTCCGTATCACCTCGATTTCCTATTTTCCATCAGACTCAGACTCAGACTCAGACTCAGCTAGACTATCTATCGACTATCCGACTATCGATTATTCCACCTTGGAATCAAGGTGGATAATAATAATAATAATAATTTCATTTTAAGAGAATTAACATCAATTCTGCATTTGGTTTGATTATTTCTTATATGAGATCAAGGTGAAGTCCACCTTTGAGTCTTTAAAGTCAAATTCAGACCTAGAATCTCCGAAGACCTCGATTAATTCTTATCGGGGTTTAATTAGGATCATTTATCGATTCTCCCCTTATTCTACGTGAATAATCATTTTCTTCCCCTAGTTCTTTTTCTATTTTTAAATCGACTCCTCCTTTTAAATGGACAGTATATAATTTTTTGATAAGGAAGTAATATCTTGATCTTCAATTGATTGGTGGAAATGTGAATTATTAATTTGGAGCATAGTTTCCGCAACTTTACGCTCATAATAATAAATATTTCTTCTAAAACTAGGTCATTTACCTCCGTCTGTACGAAACAGAGGTAAATGGCCTAGTTTTAGCAAAAAATATTTATTATTGCGAGCGTAAAGTTGGGAAAAGTAAATTTGCTCTTATAGTCATTTCAAAATGTCCTTAATTAACTCAATAACTATTTTAACAAAGAAGTTTCACGTTAAGCAAAATAAGATAAGTGATAACAATAGTAATCATCAAAAACTGTTTGCACTTAGCCTTCGATGAAGATAATTATATAAATGACTGATCGATCAGTTGATAAAAAAACATGTTGACTTTTTTCGTAACTCTTGGGCAATTTTGTCTATCAGTAGAAAATACTATTTGTGTATATTATAAGACGTTATCTCTCATCCACTAGCGTACATCTCACGTCTCTAATAATCTCAAAATTATCAAACCGTCTCAAAATAACTTAATCCTCCATATTTTCTTCCATTTTTGATAGTTTACTATCTTCCATTTTTTTTTATCTTAACTCGACAAAAAATTATTGAAATATGTGTCTAATATAATTAAGGTCATTTTTCTTCAAAAATAAGTAAAGCAGAAATTAAGAATTCTTGTAATCCTTTCTTATTTCTCAAAAAAGATATTGTACGCAAGACTTCTGTTCTTTTGTCAAATAAAGAGTGTAAATATAGTTTGAGGAATAGTAGCAAACAGGTAAACTCGGGTCTTTCGTACGTAATTCAACAGGTGGGTCAGAGTATAAGGGTTGGGTGCACTTTACCTCTTCTCGCTTTCCTCCTATCCATTCAAACTCGACCCTCTTCTACCTATCCGAACTCACCCATTTACACTCTTCCTACTCGACTGCTCTTTTCTTATCTTTTGATAAATTATTAGAGCTTTAAACGAGCAATTAATTGAAAGGCTGATACGGATCGCAAATTTGCTTCATTATAATTGATAACTTTTGTGTAGATCCTTATAATCTTCAGAATCAAGTTGTTAAACATTTATAAAGGTCAGGTTTTCGAGCATATATATATAAAGTATAATTTTTTTCAGCAAAATTAGAATTCAATTGCTGATGATAATTACTTTAGTTTTAATTACATAAGGTTTTCGGAACTTTATCCAAATATCATTTGAAAGTAATACATATTCCCCATGAAACATTGACTCCGAATTTAGAACTGTAGACTTAGTCAAATTCTCTGACATATTTATTACAAAATAGCTTTCGAAAACTTTGACAATTATTTACACGCAGAAAGACACGAAATATAGAAATTTGTGGTGGAAGAGAAGCGACGTCAGTGGAAAGTTGTCACGATTGTCGTCATAGCCACTTGACCGATTAATGACTCGCTCGACCTTTTGGGAACGATGCTCCCTTTTAAATCGAATTTTCCTTTAAGGGTCACTCGAGTATTGCGTAACACACTTTTTGGGAATTTTAGAATCCCAAATCTAAATTTTAGAATTCCAAATCTAAATTGTAGAAATTGATTAATTGACGAGAGGTTTTACCTGGGAAACCGAGAAGATATTTTGCAATCACCCGCATTTTCGCTGCAAATCGGAAAAACCTGAAGAATATTTTTCCAGCAATTTACTATAATAATCTTAATTAGGAAGTTTACTTTATACACTGACTAGATTCAAATAGTCGAAATGAAATTTGTTATAGGAAATGTGTAAGAAAAATCCTAACTCGGTGTTGTGATGACAAATTATGATGTCACTTAGTTTTTATCTCAGTCACTATGAAGAAGATTGGAATCTAAGTGTCAAGTGTTTCTCAAAGAAACTAAGTATAAGCTTAGCTTATATCTAATGCATTGCTCAAGACAAAGCATTAGAAGATAAGAGCAGCCTCGGATTTCGCGAAGCAAAAACGACTCTTCAAATCCTACTTCCGTCTTTCTTCATCTCAGATAATCAAGACTCAATTTTAACAATACTTAGAAAAATACATTATGGAATTAAAAGCGAGATTAAAAGTCACCATAAAAATGTAAATCTAAAAAGTGCAGCTTAACGAAAAGAAAACATGAAACTATTGAGAAGAGATTACTAAAGTTCTTTCGTCCCCCTTTTTATAGAGCTCCGGATATCGAGATTTCTTTAATATTTCGAGGAGAAAAGATCGATCTTGATATTCGCTAGTCGGCTGGCAAGAAATCTGTTGTCGGGCTAATTTCTCTGACGGTTAACCAATTAATCAAGGGTCGCCTCTTCATTGAATTATAATTCGCGTGTTTTATTTTGGTCGATTGCTACCCTTCTCGAGCAAAAGGGAGCTCGTTAGACTGCCGAGATAATTTTTCAAGAATTTAATTTTTTACCTCCTGCACACTCCCTTTCTTTGTTTTTAACGCGCAGCCGGCTTGAAAGCGTACTTGTTCTCACCCCCGGCAAATTTCCTATCCATTACAGATTACCGTCAAGTACCGAGAGGATGTAATTTTTTGCGGGATTTGATCTTCTTCCTTATTCTTTCCCTTGTACTTACACTTTCCTCAGACTCGTGAAGATAGCTTCGCTAATTACTCAAGCCTGTTCGCGACGTGATTTCCTTTGTTGCGATCCGATTTTTCGCTTTTTTTTACTTTTCTAAACGTGTTTAACCCTGTAGCAAGATTTTAAAGTTGTGTTCATTTTTCTCTCAAAAATATTTGTCAGGATGGCCACAAATATTAAAAATCTTTTAAATATTATAGAAATCTCTTGCAATCTCTTTAAATTCCTGAAAACCTCTTAAAATCCTTTACAATTATTATTTATAGATCAATTCATATACTTTTGCAAAGAGTGACTCTTAACAATTGCACTACCACTTTAGAAAGAAAGGATTGTTTCCTTTGACACAAAACCTTTAAGCAGCTTAAAATGTTTTACGAGTTTTTTTTCTTTAGCGAAATATAAATTTCTCTGATCCTAGGAAAAAAACTTAAGTCTCTCCACAAAATATTTCTCGTAAATAGCATCACCTCATAGATCAAATATTATTGTTCCATGATACAAAAAGATCAAGGTGATGTACTATGTACATGTAAATCATAATTAAACTGCCTCTGTGTAATTTTTGTCACGTAAAATAAAATACATTTTTCACAGTCATTTTAAATAATATAGTAATTTGAGACACATGAATATTGCAATATTAATCGGTAATACCATAGTAATTAAACGGCATTATCCTCCCAGGACTGTATTCGTACCAATCAGTGTGAATTCTTATCGTAAAGTAACCAAAACTTTTAACTTCAACCAATCCAACCGATAAGACACCCTATAAATAACAGGCTCTCTACATACGGTATATTTCCATTGCTCATTGTGATACTTGCAGAACTTTAGACGTATAATGAACACGTGTATTTAACATAGTTAATTGGAGAAAAATGTAGTATTCATTCTGTAAATATTGATTTATAATCTTGAAAAACGTATTTATCCTTCACACCCATTTTTTAATCAACTGAAAACTCATCTTGTCTCGATTATTTCCATTTATATTGAATTTCATCGACGATATTTTAATTTTATCATTGAAACGATATCTAAGAGGAGAATAGTATCAAACATAATCTCTGTCCTTCTCACTAATCTTATCGCGCCTTCGACAAATGATCGATTTTCGAAGTAAATTATTACACAAGTTGAAGTAGAGAAAATTCTTTCATTTACACTCGAGGACAATATTCTGAGTGCATCTATACTCAAAATATAAGAATAAAACATATTGTTTCTAATATCAATAGTGTAATTGAAAATAAATGAAGATCTTTTTTTCCAAAAGGCAAAAATAACAGTAAAGACGATCATAGAATTCGGAAATAGAGTGATAGGAAATATATAGGATCGTAGATAATTATATTTCACTATGGAACATATATTAGAAAATTAGGTAGCAAAACGAATGTCTGGTTGAAAGACAGAATTAGACGGAATTGCCAAGAAAGCAGCAACGCGGAGACCTTCATTGCTGGTGACAACGACCTGCGCGAATATCATCTATAGGGTGTTCGTAAAATTTACATCGATGAATATTTACTACCAAAACTGATAAGCAAATTTTCCTCTTCAACTTAAGATCCTTTTTCATTATTCATAATGAAAAACTAACGTTCGATTGTTAAAATTGTTCAGCCTTCAAAATTTAATAATTTGTAAACATCTCATCAGCAACCTAAAGATAGTCTCTCCGCGTGTTCTACAGCGGTGTAATTTTTGCTAAGTCATGTTGATGAAAGTTTTTGACTTGTACATTTTAATTAGACCACTACATCTCACATTAGTTATAGCATCAAGATAAAATGAGGAAACTTTGAAGGACACCTCATGTGTATAATAGCTGATTATGAACGTATTTTATGCGTGTATTTTATACACGGAAGCGGGCGCTAAATCGAGTTAGAGATCATAAGTATTTGAAGAAAATCCAAAGCAATGGAAGTGATGTGCCAGCGGTACTCGTTAATCTTCACAAAGGCAGTTACAATAGAGGAATAGGGCTTGATTAATTTACGAAGACCAGCTGCGGCACTTCGCGTGACATCTTGCAGTTAATTCGAGGTGCCGGGGTTGTCATCGATCCGATACCTACTGCAAATTACAGGAATACCGTCGTCGCGAGTGCCTGTTTCCCTCGCAATTAATTTAATGGCCTCTAATTCACAACCCTCCTCTTTAGCGGAAACGCGAATACACCTCTGTGCGTGTCATTCTATATGCTCACTATCATCAGTAATCGATTCAGAAACTACGTTCTGCCTCATTCTAGACTTCAATTTCCAGCAATTTAATCACGTCCACCTTCTTATATGCATTAAGCAGTCTAAAGCAGTGGAATATATTTTAATATTGGCATTTAAAGAGCTCAAATTTGAAAGATTTGAAAAGATTAACCATTTAAAAGATCAACTTGCACCTATAATAATTCTTTTAATAATTTGATAGGTGCATTGCAAAAAATATTTAATCTTTTGTTTTTGTTTGATGAGATCGGAATATTCAAAATAGGGATGATGAGAGGGTTGAGGGGAGATTTTGGAAATTTAAATTTCTAACAATGATGTCATTGTTATAGGCTTTTTTTTTTTTACTTTATAGGCATCTTTGACTTTTCAACACTTTCCGTTTAATAAGTAGACAATGGGGGAGTTGGCGCAGCAGCAACAAGTGTTACGGACCCTTACCCTTACAGCTACCTTCCCCTGTATAAGCTTTCATGTCCCCTCGACAGAAATTTTACCCTCCACAAAAATCAAAATTTTTTAGGATGATATGGATTTATAGATTTCTAGTTTCTGATTTCTAGTTTCTAATTTCTAACTTCACTATATCGGTACCAAAAAATACCTAATGTGCATTTAGAAAAAAAAATTTTAAATAACAATAGATCGAATACGCTGTAAGGAAAAAGTTATAAACAAGAATTTTTTAATTACTATGCTAGTTTTTCCATATTAATATAGAAATAATATAAAATGTAAAAGTTATAAAATTAATTTTTTATACTTATACATTAATTTAATGTCTATTAATACCTTGAGATAAAAAACTGAATTAACAGAATTAATAAACATATTAATGTGTAAGTATAAGAATAATTGTATAACTTTTATATTTTATATCATTTCTATAATAATATGTAATTATTAATATAGTAATTGAGAAATTCTTATTTTTAACTTATTCATTACAGTATTTACAATTTATATTCATTACATTACAGTATTCGACTTTTTTTGTATTTAAATTCTTCATTTATTAATATTTATTATCTTTTAGTGAATTATTTAGGTAAAAATAATTGAAATATGAATTATCTTTCTTTTTTTAATTCTGGAAATGAGACAAACATTAAAAAAAAACTTTACTTGAACCAAAGAAACATTTCTTTCATGTAGGGTCTAATAAAAAATTTCTTTGAATTATAAAAAGAGTTTGATTCCAAGAAATTTTCATGAATTCGAAAAAATGTATGTCTTCGAATGAAAAAAAAATTTATTTCAGTCAAGCAAACTTTTTTTAATTCAAAGAAATGTTTTCCTTGCTCCTATGTCAAAGAAATATTTCTTTTATTCAAACAAACCTTTTTCTGAGTGAACACAATCATCTCTCTTTTTGCTTTGCGTATTCGACTAAAAATCAGAATCATAGAGTACCTAAGTATAATAATAATAATATTAATAATAATAATAATAAAAAGCATCCAATTTAAAAAAACCACTTCAGAGATTCGCAAATAGGGATCAGAAAAATTGATATCGTCATCTGAAGCAAGGTGCCGATAGTGAAGAGACGAGAGCCTATCAGTGGCGTCGAAAAGGAAGCGGAATAAGGTATAGGTAAAATGTGGAGGGAAAAGTGTGCGAAGCGAAAACTGGATTTATTCGTAAACGAGGGTGGCAGATCTATGGATACACTGTCGATCGACATGGATGAAAGTTACGAACGAAGGGATAAAAAGGGTAGGAAAGAGCAGAAAGGGCAAGAGACGTAGAGGGGTTGAGACCTGGGAGATGAAAAATGAAAGAGAGAAATATAAAAAAAGAAAAAAAATCGAGAATGAGAGGAAAAGAGGAAGAGATGAAGAAAAGGAAGAGAAGATCCTAGATCAAAAAAAAGAGAAAGAAGGAAACTGTGAGGACACCAGTTGCTAGGCAGCGCCTCTCAATATCAGCGGTTCGACTCACGTTCAAACGGAAAGCGCATGTATATAGTTGGGTGATCCATAATGCATCGCTCTTTATCGTCGCCATGATTCCGAAATCCCCCTTGTCTTTCTTGTCAGCTTGCTTATTTCACCACCCAAGCAACACTCTATTATCACTTTTTTATATTTCTAATTACCATCTAATTAACTATTTATACCATCCATTCAACATGAAAAGAAGTAAAATCGTGAAAAGATGTTACAGGACTTACATATTACTTTTTTTTTACTTTTTTGTCAACAAATAATGATTTGCAGTTCCTAAATAGAACTTCTGTAATTTTCAGTCGATTATGAGTTTTCCTTAGTGATGAACTTCTCGGATTAGTGACTGATAAATTTTAATCTAAATTACATATGTACATTCGATTTATCTTTCCACGACTATCACCTTCCCCTATAAATATTCTGCTTTGTCTTTGCTTATTAATTAAACCTTTCGATTACTGTATCTGTTAAAGAAATATGAATTTTGACTTTTAATTCTTTTTTCGAGAATTATTAATCTTGAACTGACTAAGAGGTCGTCCATATACCACATAGACAGTTTTTTGGATAAAAAATGGTAAAAAATTGTCTAATAAAGATAGAGAAGGAAAAAACGGAAATTGAAAATGTTACGAAATTAATTCAACTTCTTTTAAATCTAAATCTTGTATGATGCTCGGTATGATGAATGAATTATAATAAATCCAGTGTGTTTAGCTTAAATTGAACGTGGAAAATCGAGTAAAGTCTGTTTCATAGTCAGACTATTGGTAATAAGGAAAGCAGATTAAAAAAAGTCAGTCGAGCTTAAGCCAATGCGATTACGAGTCCAAATGCTTCGTTACGTCCGATCCAAACTGCCTCGATTTGGTATAGGAACGAGTTTATAGCTCATGGGTTTTTTCATTCTGCCGTCAAATCTGCGCTCGATTAACGTGCTCTCGAGAACATTTCTTTGCTAATCAGCCCCTCGAGAGAGAAAAATCGCTGCAGTTTACTGCAAATTTTTTAGAAAAAAAAAGTCCTTATAAAAAAATTAAACATTCTTTTATAATAGGAATTTTGAATTAATTAAAACAAGAAGTATGTCAACGTTTGCGCGAAAAGGATTTACTGAGATGATGAAAGATATCCTTAAAAATTCTACAAAATCTTTTAAAAATCAGACAGATCTCTTGAAATTGTCTAAAAGTATTAGAACTTTCATAAAATTTAATGAATTCTTCGAAATCTCTAAAAATGTATCGAATATCTCGCATACATATTTTCAAATCTGATTGGACTTGGAATGATTTGAAATTGTAAGAAAAAAAAATAATCGCGAGCGTGTTGGTTTTCTAGTTTCTCAATAAATTCATTGCTTCGTAATTCTGAGGATCGATTTACAATCTGTCGAGAGAAACGATGGAAAAGGAAGTATGCAGTGCAGCAAATTTTCAGACGCAATTCTTGGTTTTTTTTTCGCTTCGTTGTACACATGGAGAATAAGGGTGTTTACTTCAAAGAAAGCGGCCTAAAAAGACATTTCTATACACCTTCGAGCTCTAGACAGTCCTATTCAGAACAAACTTTGACCGCGCTTGTCTCGAGTATTTGTACCACGCATTTTCCAAGCCAGGCTCACTCCGGAAATATGTCATTCTCCCCATTTACACCCTACGTCCCATACACTGAACATTAGAAAGAGAGAAAACAACGAGAGAGAGGAAGAAAAAAAAGAGAGAGGGTTGAGTTGCAGTGAGAGAAGCAGAGGAGAGGAATGACCTTTCAATAAATAAATCGACCATGAATACGTACCACTAACGAAATTTTTGGCTCAGTTGATCTGAAAGTCTATCACACATAATTCAAATTTATAACGTCTAAAATTTAATTTTTTAGATCAAGTTTAAATTTAGTTTACATTTAGGATTTAAAAAGTTCAATTTTAAAAATAGATAACAATTTTAAAATGAATACATTTTAAATTAATACTTTATAATGTAAAAAGCTAATTTTAGAAGAATGGCATCTATTAGGAGGTTTTTTAAAAGAGCTAATAATAAATACAATTGTATCAGAAAATCGAACATCCGGTGTAACGTTTCGTGTAGAGCTGTGGAAAATCCAGAAAGATACGATCGAGGACGCATTTTTTGATGAATATGTGTGAAGAATAAATACAGATTCAGAAATAAAGACTTGATGGAAAAAAATTGAGCAATTTTGTCAGTTCCATAAAAAATGGAAATTATTAATGAATAAGTGAATATACCATCTACTTTCATTAATTTCCTCGTTGAATAGAAACGTGATTAAAATCATTAAAAAGGTAGCAATAATAACAACAAGTCTCCACATATTATGTTTCTCCACGAATCAATGTACATAGTAAAAATTGATCAAACTGATTATACAATCAAATATATTCTTTTACAATCATCACGTGTACAATTACGTCCCAATGGAAAAAGAGACGTTGATAAATTCGAGGGAAATTATTTGACGATCTCTACAAAGAATGTCCTCTATAGAGTCCTGATTACAGATTAAATCGAGGAAGCTCCCTATACGAGCTACATCAACATTACAGAATAATAATACTCATTACAGAACTTGCGACTAGATCACGAAACATATAAATAATTATTGCGCAAATTGTAGAATTGATAAATCCAATATTTTCTAGATTCTGATTTCGAAAAATTGTTCAAGTCACTTTGGTGTCACTTGAACGTTTCTGCAGATTTCACTCTGAGGACTTGGTTAATGAGAGGTAAATAATTGAAGTGATAATTGGAATAAATCTTGACCGTTTTCTCAGATAGACACGTTTGCTGGTGACATGTCTATAATTTATTAAAGTTGTGTTCCGATCAATATTGTTTCACATACCACTTCGAATTGTATCGTACTGTACTTAAGCGGCTCTCAGCTAATTGACCTATCAATAATGCAGAGACACGAACACGTTGTAAAGCAAAAATTACCGACGACCACTAACCACTGCCCAGTGATATCGGAAACGACAATCGAGAAATCTCTAGATCTAATATAACGCCAGCAACAAGAGACCGAGGTTAATAACGAAGCTTCACATATATATGAGTTGTAGAGTTGTTACACGACATCTATAATACTCATCTGGCTCAAATCCAACTCTATTGTTCAGTCAAGGGATTTTCAAGACACGTAACGTGTGAAATCGAAATCAAGGTTGAAGCTAAGCGCTCTAGATGAACTTTGTAACTCAACTCATATTTGCAAATCATTACACGGAGAAAAATGGAAGTCAGCGGTTTAGTAACATTTACACAAATTCTGTAAACAAAACTTTTATTATAAGACAGAGTCCAAAAATACGACAATCATTCCTAAACAGAGCAGTAATGATTACCGTATTTTTGGACTCTGTCTTAGAATAAAAGTTTTGTTTACAGAATTTGTGTAAATGTTACTAAAC
>UCOK01006975.1:0-12810 GCA_900474325.1 Synergus umbraculus
ATTATATATATATATATATATATATATATTTGTATATTACACATATATTACACAACTATAGCTTTAGATGAATTTCACATTCTGTGGAAATAAATAATAATAAAAGAGATTAATCGCAAATACTTCCGAATAAAGAATTTCCGGCAAATTAATGCGATAAGCTATATTTGTATTGCATGGTGACTTGGAATTTTTCAAAATTCTGTTATGAAACCCAGAATAACCTCGCTCCCCCGGAAGCGATCATCTTATTGCAATTTCAGATATTTTCCACTATAATTATACTCAACAGTTCGTGCATCAATAATAGATTATCTCTGCTTACTTTACAAAAATTTAATGCATATCACGGAGAAATTTATTATATCAATTTTTGCTAAAACAATTACGTTTCAATTTATCTACAATCGTTTCATATTCAGAATTAATAAAATTAAATAATTCATTTATTTATTTCTTAAGTCCACTCATTTTCTTTTTATATTTTCAATTTACTGGAGATTCAAGTCCCGTATTTAAGTTTAAAAATTTTTATATAAAGTCTAAATCTAAAAAAAAACAATGTAATAGTAAACTTTCCAATGTTTGTCACATGTGGACAAATGCATGATGCGATGTATATGATAATATGTTGATCCTGATTGCATAATGTCCGGCAACTGGAGGTTTCGATTGTTAATCGGTACTAAATCTGCACGAAGGCTATAAAAGCTTCATGCAATCGTAAATCTGCATTAATGTCGAAAATGTGGATTTCCAAGTTGCTCTTTTGTAGTGCGTTTCTAGTTTGGGCGAGTGCCGAAGAAGAAGTTGTGCTTGAGATTCCCCAGGGATCACTTAAGGGATTGAAAACCACTACAATTATTGGTGGAAATCCTTACTACAGTTTCAAGGGAATTCCTTATGCCAAACCCAATGTTGGACCTAATAAATTCAGAGTGAGTTATTCAAAGCAGACATTTAAATGTAGTTAGGTAATGTGTACTGCAATTATTTCAAAATGATGTGCAATACATATAAATTATCCAGATTAAATTATGAATGATGTTTAACATTAAATAGAAGTTTTTAATTAACAGAAGCTTTTAATTAATAGAAGTTTTTAAGAGTAAAAAATATTTAAACAGTCGAATCTCCTAGCTTTTCAGAAATCACAGATGCACTCCACAAAGACGTAGAAGATATTGCACGTAGATATTGGAAACACCTCAAAATGTAGGATTAGCAGTTGGCACCCCAGCAATATGGAATCCAAAATCACATAGAATATTTTTGTAACACTTAAGAAACATCTTGAATAAAATCCCTTTGCTTACAAATACTTAATTGTCTCACAAAATAAAGTTAGATCCTCTCAAACTCCATAAAATCCCGAAAAAATTTCGGAAAATCCCCTAAACTTGTTGAATTTCAAATTGAAATCATAATTTTGTATTTTATTGTTCGTTAAGTTATTAAGTATATAATTATGAATGTAATCATACAGTAAAATTGTTTTCATAGCAACCAGAACCAGCAGATCCATGGCAAGGTGTTTTGGATGCCACAAAGCATCAATCAACATGTGTCTTTTACTGCATGGTAAGACAAGGATTGTTTGGGGAAGAAGATTGTCTCTACCTCAATATTTACACTCCTGCCATTAATAAAGACGCTCGGAAAGCTTCTATGGTGTTTATCCACCCCGGAGGTTTTAATGGAGGCTCAGGGGATGACGATCTTTTCGGACCGGATTTAATCATCGATGAAGATGTTATTCTTGTTACTTTCAACTACAGGCTCGGTGCACTTGGTATAAAGAATCCTCAAAAACAGATTTTACATTTTTTATATATAGAATTCAATCTCATAATAATTTATATTTAGGTTTCCTCAGCACTGGTGATGCCAATGCTCCTGGAAATGCAGGTCTAAAGGATCAAACCTTGGCCCTGAAATGGCTCAAAGAAAATATTGTAAACTTTGGCGGTTGTCCCAACAGAATCACTCTAGTTGGGCAAAGCTCTGGATCTGCTTCTGTTCAATATCATATGCTTTCGCCCATGTCGAAGGGTAATTCAAAATTTATTTAACATTATCATTTTTCAATATTTTTTTTTTTAATTATATTTCTTTTTTGAATAGGTTTGTTCAAAAATGCTATTATGCAAAGCGGTTCAGCTTTGAACACCTGGGCCCTTTCTTATAACCCGAAGGAGAATGCCTTCAATTTGGGTGAAGTTTTGGGAGTAAAAACCACAGATTCCGCTGAACTTGTTCAAAAATTGGCGGAATTTTCTGCTAAGGAAATTGTCGATGCTAGCAAAACAGTTTCTGCAAACCTGGTAGAATATTTATTTTATTTTTAGATAGAAGGCTCGAACTAATATATTTATTTATTTATTTATTTATTTATTATATCAGCATTCCATGAATGGTCAAACAAGCGCGTTTATACCATCAGTGGAACCAGAAGTAGGTCAAGAGGTATTTCTGCCAGCTGATCCATGGGAATTGTTAAAATCAGCCCAATTTGCTGAGGTCCCATTAATGATTGGAATTGTTGTGGACGAAACGGCCTTCATGGCAAAATGTAATAAATATTTTTATCTTACACAGATTATATTAGTTTACTTTATATTACGTACTCTCTAAACTTGAATCAGTGAAATTTAACTGATTACCAGTCAAATTCCACTGATTTGCAAGTGACTCTTTTCTCACGATTTTAATCAGTGAAAAATCTACTGGAAATCAGTGAAAAGTCACTGAAATTTTTAGTAGTTTAGTAGTGAATTTTCACTGATTAAAATCGTGAGAAAAGAGTCACTGAAAATCAGTGGAATTTGACTGATTCAGTTTTAGAATAGTTCTATAATAAATCTCAAGGATTTAATTAGAGGAAAATTTTCATAACCGCTGTAGAAACTTTTCTAAAAAATAGTTTTATGTTATTAGTGATGCTGGAACATGCGGGCGCTATGAATGATCACTTCGAAGGATTTGTACCCTACGATCTTAACATTACTGACGCTGCAAAATTGAAAGAAATTGGAGACTCCCTCAGAAAGTTCTACTTTGACGGAAAAGATCTCTCTACAGATACTTCTGCTGAATATATTAAGGTGAAGAACATAACTTTATTTCAAATTATCGAAATAAAATTTACAATCTAATTTAAAGAACCTAATTATTTTTGTCATATTTGTCAATTTTTCGACGATTATGGATTTCAGATGTCGAGTGATGTCATGTTCAATGCAGGAATATTAATGTCTGCACAAATTATGGCGTCCAAAAGCAAACAACCCGTTTATGAATATCTGTTTTCACATTACAGTCCAATAGGAATCATGAAAAATTTAATGGGACAAGAAGAAGGTGACTAAACTTTGAATCAGTTTAAACCGTAGTAAGTTTTACTAAATCAGAATATATTGTATAGTAAAATTTATTACGGGGCAAACTGCGGAAATGGCTGTTTTTTAAAATTTAATATAAATGATAAACTTCAGAATAACAAACTTAAAACACTTTAATTAATTAATCAGGTGTCACACACGGTGACGAACTTGTCTACGAATTTTACTCAAATGCTTTCAAGCACAAAGCTGAACCAGGAAGTCCTGCCGAAAAGATGACCAAAACTTTCATAAAACTCTGGACAAACTTTGCGAAGTACAGGTAAAATTGTTAAATTCTGTTAGCCAAAATAATATTAGCATTTTATTTATGGCTTTCGAATGTAATTTTCATTGATAATTTTTTTATAGAAATCCTACGAACAAGTTGGATGACGAGATCACAGTAAATTGGGAGCCCCTTGGTCCTGAAGGAAACTATATGAATATAGATGTGCCTTTGAAAATGGAGAAAGGTCTTTTGAGAGACAGACTCAGTTTCTGGACAAATCTCTACAAAGATGTTCTGGGAGATTACGCAAGTCTCTTTTCATAAATTTAATTTCTCGTCTAATCGTCAAGAAACTAAATCTCATTTTAAAAGATTTCGTGACATCATTCTGATAGTCTCTAAATAAAATTGGGTGGAACAGATAAGTCAAAAGTTATTATAAACTTATTTATTCAACTATAAATACTCGAATAAACATTACCATAAGAAAAAGTATACGAACCAATATGAGAAAATATTCGTAAAATTTTTCATTAAAGAAAACAATCATCTAAAAATATAAACTTTCTTTCATCTTTGGTATAAAAAGAATCAGTAAATTTCCTCCAGCGCTTATTCAATAATAACTTAAGGAAACCTGCAAAAAATCCTTTTCGTTTTCTCTCTCGTCGTTACCTAATATTTATTAACCCTAGTATATTTACAGCTTTATACAAAACGCGAAGGATGAATTAAAGTGCGTTATTCCCAGGGATCTTCATCCCTATCCCCATCAAAATTCTGTTGCACTTGTTGCTTTCGAAGTGTGTTTCGAAGTCGCTGTTTAGCGATACGTAAAACTTCTCTCATTTGAGATGCAAACATCGCTCTCGTTGGTTGTTCAAAATGCTGGCTTTGAGAAACAGCTTCTGTAAATTCAAATAAAAAAATTTAACTTCTTCCTCCATGAAATAGTTTCAGCGACGATAATCTAAAAAAAAGGATTACAAACCATAAAAAGCGTTTGTTATTTGCCTATTGAATAAAGCGATCCCTACTTGAGCATGACCGGTATCTTTACCGTGCCATGTGAAATTATTCGCGACGTCATTGGTTAAAACTTCCTTCATGCAGAGATTCAAGGCCTCCCGCAATGTGAAACCTCCTATGTATTTCAAATACTGAACCTAGAAAAATGAAGCAAATATAAAAAATGGTTCAGAATCTTTATATAAAAAATTTATCGAACTTACTAATCCATTGTAAGCCTCGTCGCTCGCATTATCAAAGTCTATAACTTCCTGAACCGTTTGCATCGGAATAATATTCGGTTTTACAGGAGCTTGGCCTTTTCTTTTCTCCTGCTTCATATGCCTCTCGATATTTTCGAGGCGAGAATTAATTGTATTGAGGTGACTATTGTAGGTGTCGAGTTTTTCATTCAACTTCCTTGAAAAAAATAATATAATATAATATAATATAATTTGAAGATCATCAGCAGCAGAAATAATTGTCCAACGAAAGACAATTCTTACTTCAACTGAACTAGAATTTCAGAATTCCGATCATCATGAAGACCCTCCTGCACTCCCAAATTTGCAGCCTCCTGTTGACTTCCCGCAAAATGTTCGATTTTAAAAGTACCGGGAGGCATACCATTTCCGGTATTTGTGACTGGGTAACCAGAAGGTCCAGGAAGATAATGAATCGGATATGTATAAGCTGCAGATAATAATCCCGATCCCGGAAGAACATTGTCAATATTTTCCTGAGGGAGTGGATAAGAATTCGTTGAGCCAGGAATGTAGAGAGTTTCCGTTGCGACTGAACCTGAGGCATTTTCTTGTTGAGGAATTCTGTCTTCTGCAGTTTTTTCCTCTTGGGAGGTACAAGATTCACCTTCCTTCTCGATTTGATGTCTTTTTCTTTCAGCTTCCACAGATTCCTGTATCAGCTTTATTTCGGCGCGTATTCGTCTTCTTTGACGCATGGAAAGACAGTGGAAAGGCTTTCGACCCACGCGTTCTGATCTGTGGACCCTCATTTTTTAAAAGCAGGTTCTGCAAAATTAACATTGATAAATATTTTAATATAATAACTTGAATAATGAAAATAACTTGAATCATGGAACCTCAGAATCAAAACAAACGTAAAAAAATCCAAAAACAGATATTGCTTCTTCAAGTTCAAGAATAAAGTGTTTCCATTCAGTGTTTCGTAATTAATATGGTACAATCAAGAAAATAATGGAAAAAATGAAGTTTCTTTTTACTTACTAACTGGAATAAATGACGATTCTAACCTACAGATTACGCGATATTCCTCTTCCGCTTTAAATGAACAGCATGGCACTTTTTTACAGACATAAAATAATCGCAGGCTTTAATATTTTTTCTTTATTAAAATGTAACGAAATTAGGCACTAGGAAGTCATAATTTGAGCTGGGAAGTTTAAAAATATGAAGAAATTACACAAACAGTAAAACGTCCAAGTCCAAATCGGTCCAAACAAAGCAGTTTTTCGTCGTCGGTAAAGTCGTTACGCAATTTTGTCGGTAAATATACAATGTGTCAGTAACTGGCGCCCTCTGCGCCAAAGTTTCCGGAAAGCCAATCAGCTTGCTTTATTTCAAATTGAATTTTAAACTTCTTTTTCCCGGAATTAGAATTACTCTTGGTTGGTTGATTCTAATTAAAATCCCTGAAAATATTTTGAAATCCCGTAAAATATCTTGTAATTTTAATTCATTGAAATCTCAAGAAACTTTTTGAAAACTTTAAAAATCGTACACAATTCTTTAAAATTCCTGGAAAGCTTCTCAAAAACAAATTTTTAAGATCCCCTAAAATTTGTTAAAATCCTTTGAAATATAAATATCTTCATTTACATTTACATTACGACCCCATTGGATCATCAATTAAAATAAAAAATTCTTAAAGATTTACAATATTCATAAACTACTAAAACCAACTAATATTTCATTTGATATATAAACTCCTTTTTAAAATACTTGATTAGCAACGTTTTTTTAATTACTGCAGGAAATTATAAGAATAGAATTTTATTCCTTAAGTCCAGCCATACATAATATTCAAATGTTGAAGTTTAGACTTTCATGAGGCTAATAAAAGTCGAGAAAGTAAATCTTCACTGATAGCTCTCAATTTCTTGTGGGTGCTTCAGAGAAATTTGGTAGTCAGCCAAATTCCATGCGACAGAAATATTGACCTAGAAATTTGAAGGATTTACACGTACTTGCGGTCAGTTACGTTTCAAATATGAATTTATAATGAACCCAAATCGCCATTATTGACATTTATAAAAGAATTCTATTTTATTTATAGAAACTATGGCTAAGTTCCGTCAATATCGAGTTAAAATAAACTATTCCACGTGTCCGTTTGGACGCATGGAATTATTAAAGCCCTCAACTCCGATCACCGAAGTTAAGCAGCGCTTGGCACGGTTATATTCGGATGGGCGTCGTCCTCGTGTAAGGAATGCTTATCGATTTTTAAGCTTTCTTTACTCTAAAAATAATAAACCTATTTCAATAATCGTACAATAATACCAAAATTGTTTATAATTTCGTATAACTAAAATTTGTATACTAAAATTATTTTAAACACTTTTCATACGAAATATAATAATTTTTTTTCCCCGTGTATTTATTAGATATAATAATCTATTTTTTACAGCAACATAAAGCGATTTTAATACATTTTAAGGGAAACGAATGTTCACTTTCGCTTTCTCTCACACACTCCTTCCTCGTTCGCCATTTGCTGCGTCCAAATATTGGTTCACCACTTGCTTTATAGTCCCGAGATGATCAGGATTCCAGAATGACGAAGAGGTGATTCTTGGTAGTCGTATTCACTTTCTGGGTCGACGACAACTTATCACCTAAATGCAGTGAAAATACACTGATAAATAGTGAAAATGGTCAATTACAAGTCGTACAAAGATCTAAATTAAATAAAAATATGATTAATCCTTCATAAATAATTATTAAATCAGTAATTCCTAGTTTAGACTCAAATTATATAGTAATTTAAATAAAAAAAATAAAAAATGGACTTTCGTATAATTATTTACAAAAATTAATATGACTTCCCTTTCAGCTCTTCTTTCTTCTTTCTTGGTTACGTGCACGCAACCATTGGTGTCCTGTCTTTCGTTCGCCACTCACTTTCACGTCTCAAGATGACCAGGGAATCATGTCAAGTGAGAGGTAGTGGTCCAGACATATACCAGTGTTTAGTGTGAGTTTTATGTATTAAAATACTATATATTTGTGTAGTATATGTGTTTCTTTAGTAGATAATATTTCTTAGGCCTTCGTAGCCCTCATTCTACGGACGGAAGGTCATCAGAATGACCTTCCGTCCATCAGTCGAAGTTTTTCCCTCTTGATGAGTCAAGTTCAAGTTCCCCCTTCCTTTCAGGATTCCCCCTATCTCACATAAACCCCTATTCCTCAAGGTATCCCCTATTCTACATAAATTCTTCAGGGTTTCTTTTATTCCCATGATTCTCCTTGAAATTACTTACCCCTTTTTCTCAGGGATTTAGAAATATCCCACAGGGATAAATATATTTCCCTCTATTCCACATAAGTCCCCCTATCATTCATACCTGTACATTTTTCATACCCCATGGGTATATTAAGTGAGATTCTGCCCTATTCCTGAGGGTTTACCTATTCCCAGGGGAATCCCCTATTCTATGGCCATTTAAATCCACCCACCCCTCAGGATTCTATCAATTCTTGGGATTTCCCCTATTTCTTAGAATATAGGAATTGGGACTGCATCCCTAAATTAAATTTTTCTATTAATTATCCGAAACTGAGATTATAAACAGTCCCTATTCTGTATTTAAAATTTCTGTCGATACGAAATTAAAAGTACAACAGAAGTAATTAAAGATAAATTGAAAAAATGAATAAATTGTTAAACTACTCTCAATAAATGCGGGGATAAGTATTGTTTGAATTCATGAAAGAGAAATCAAAATGTGAGCTATCTGTCTGCCTTTGCTTTGAAAGCGATTAGGCCAATTAGTCAAGACTGTCTTTCTAATCTGAAGGCCGAAGCGACACCATCTCACCGCAGAGAAGGCAATGTCCTGACTAAGAGATGATCCGAATCGGGATGCTGTGCGTCTGGACCGTGTCTCGAGATGATTTTCAGCATCTGCTTGCCAGGCTCCCATAACCAGAGAGCTGGTTCATTTTCATCTCTGGACCAGATCTTCCCACCTGTTCAGTGGCGTAACTAACATTTTAGAGACCTTTTCGAGAAAATCAATAGAAAATATGAAAGATTGATCGTTTCTTATATGTATGTACCTGCCTACTAAAAATCTGCTTTTTCTTTTTTTTTTTCAAGAGAGATATAAATAAAGAAGAATGTATATAATTATTAATTTTGTGACGATAAATCAAAATTTGACTTTCGATAAATTTACTGAATTGTAAATTACCAAATTTAGAAGTACCAAATTTAAATTATATTGCTTATTTCCATTTTATAAGCGTTCATTCACGGATTTCATTCATGGAATTTGAAGAATGAAATACGGTATAATCGGCTTCGAGAAAGTGGCTAATTTTACTTTCGATCGAATGAAAAGGAAAAGTGTTGAAATTCCCTTTTCATGGTTGGAAACGAGAATCAAGGATATTTTAGCATCGAAGCAGCCTTGATTTGGGTTGTTTCGAGGCTTTTCGGAACAGGACAGCATCATAAAGAGGGTGAATTTCAGGTAAGGGGTAGTTTCTCCGATTTTCCTCGTTTCGGCAATTTATAAATTATTGTAAAGGTTCTCATTCAATATCATTGAAAAACCTTCAATTTTTAACAGTTTTAGAGTTCTCAAAATAAAAATTTCATGTGGGCACAAAATGTACTTTTATAGATTTGTTTAGTACGAAAAACTTTTCCGAAAAAAAGGGTTCATGATGATATTTAACTTGAATAATATCGATATTTAATTGGTCTCATATATAATATAAATATGGAACAAACAATAAAAATTATCTTAAAGAGTCTGAAAATGAATTCCGGGTTGAAATAAAAGAGAACGATAATTGCGGCCTGGATGTTGGCAACCAGGGTGAAACACCCGGAGAGTACGAAACTAAGGGATGTAAAACGAGGGTAACTTGTGAAACTTTTCTACCGGAAAAAGTACAGAAAGTTTCAATACGCCAATTTTAAAAGCATAAAATACATCAAATGCATAATAAAATATTATAAGTTGTCGAAAATTACACCCAGAAAACAGTTTCTTTAAATTAAAATTATTTTAAAAGAAAGAAAGTTTTCTTTAATATAAAGATATTTTAAATTTAATTTATTAAAATATAAGTTTTGATTTAAAACAAGTTTTTTTCTGAGTGTATTTACTAATTCTTACCCTTTGCTTTCATAATATAGTTATTTAAAATCTCAACAATTTCACAGTTCTTCATTCATCAAGTACATAAAATATAATTTTAAGAGTCCAAAAATCTAATAAATAAATATGTGATTAATAAAACAATAGCCATAGCTGCGCTATAACTTAAAACTCTCGCAAGTTAAGGGTGTTAAGAAACAAGGCGTGGGTCAAAGAAAAAATATCTTTGAATTAAACAAAATTTGTTTGAATCAAACAAATTTTGTTTAATTCAAACAAACTTTTTTCTGAGTGTAGGATTCTGATATGTGACCGCTCTCAAAAAATTTCTCATCCTCTGTAAGGTTTTCTGAATTTTGTTTTAAATATCGAAAAAAATATAAATAAATATATAAAATAAAAATGTAAGAACAAATCAGCAAACCAAAAAAAACAGGTTTTCGAGCCATTTTGTTAAATATAAACCACTTTTTTCTAAAGAGGGTATATACAATTAAACATGCAATTAGAGCAAAAAAATTCGAAACTCCTGGCCTGCACCAGATCGATATCAGGAATTACCGACCGCGCATTGGCCACAGTTTCATCCCTATAGATATGTACACCAACGCACATGTAAATACTCCCCCGCCCTCATACATATCGCCTGGTGGTAACCATTCATTGGCGTTGCAGGTTGAATAAAAAAAAAAAAGGAAACATTAAAATTCGAACAAAAAGAAGAAACATAAATCCAACCCCTGGGTGTGGTGCCTATATGTCGGTAGATGCGCGACGAGCTTTGGCTTTTACACCCTTCCAGCCTCCATGTGCCCCTGTTCAGAGTGAGACGCACGCCTGCTTAAGTGGCCTATGCGGGGTGTTCCAAGAGCGGCTGCCTGTCTCCAGTCGCGACTACTCGCAAAGTCGTGCCCGGAAAAAGATGCCGCCGACGTTTTTCTCGGCTTCTTCCGAGTACCAAAGCGTCGCGGATGCCCGCCATCGGGATAGGAATTCATAGGGAGGTAGAGGTTTTCCGATTCGGTTGATAAAACGTTACCACCGAGAATCAACCCTGAACTCCGTCATCCCCTCTCTGATTTTGCACCCCTTTAAAGAGGGGTTGTTGCGGGTCGATCAGAAGAGAAGGGGTGCCAGAAATGTATTTCTGTGTCGAGAGTCGAGAGAGCGGTTATTGGTGGTTGGAAGCACGGGCTAGAGAAAGTTATTGGAAACCAATGCGACAAGGAGGTCTTCCACGTCCTACCTCCTGATTAGGAACCCAGAATTGCAGCTAAGGTTTCCGGTCGTTAGTAATTAGCTCTAAAATATTAGGGTGATTTTTTTTTTTTTAGATGGAAATAAAAAGCAAAAAGGTACTTTGGTATTTTTATTGCGTTGGAAGGTTCTATGGGTGGTGAAGAGTCATGGGGTTTTGAGTTTCAAGCTCTTGGGGCCTTTTAATTGTCCCCTCTCGTCTTTACTAGCTCGCGCTGTTTCAATTAAACGACTTTAATATTTTTTCTTTTTATTAATTACTGTATTTTTAATTCGTAAAGTAATGTGTTTGGAAATATTAGATATAATAATAAGAAGATTTATTAATGTTTTTTGGCTTAGATTTGGATGTTTACCGAGATTTTTACGTTATAAATTCGAGTCTTACATATTTTCCATTCTAATAAGATAGGAAAAATGGTGTAGAAAAGGGGTTTGAGAAAAGAGATAAAAAAAGAAGCTTGAAAAATGGAGATTGAATGGCAAAGTATGTAAATGGCAGTTAGAAAAAGGAGTGAGCCAAGGGGGTGGAAAAGAAGACAAAAAGGGGGTGGGAAAGAGGCTAAGAAAGTGGATAGGAAAAGGATTTGGAAAAAGCGGGTTTACGAATGGTTGTTAAAAAAAAGGGGTAGAAAAGGGGTGGAAAATGGAGGGTAGGGAGGAATGCGACACTTTTGTGAACTATTGACAGCTCAAGAGCCTTTAGTAAATATTGACGTTCGATAACCAATAGATGGGAACCTTCGACAATCGGAAATAGGAATTCCCGATTGATTCTCGGAGCCGGGTGGCATACGCAGCTAGAGGTCTCCCTCCGATCCGAATTCATTCAAACACACCCTCTAAAAAGAAAAGGCCAGAAAAATGTCCGAATGGGGTAAAAATTACATAATGGATGGCAGGAAAGCTTTTTTTAATTAAGAACAAAATATGTTAAGAGTTAATTCATTTAAGGTAGTTTGAGAATAGGAGAGAGAAGTGTTTTGAAAAGATGAATGGGGTGGACATAATACAGACGAAAAGGGAGTTGGGAAAGGGTTTAAAAAAAGATATTCGGAAAGTAACTTTTGAGAAAGGGAGTTGAAAAAGGGGGTTTGGAAACTGGTTTATAAAAGTGGTTGGGTAAAAGGAGTGGGAAAAGTTAGATGACGGAGTTTAAAAAAGTAGAATTAGAGAAGTGTGATATCAATCCTTGTTCAGGATTTGACCGTTAAGGATGAGAGGGGAGCAGAACGAATTCTGAGAGGGAGTGAGGAAAGGAATAGGAAAGAGGGGGGGGGGGTTAGGAAGTATCTTTGAGTAAAGACTCACCATTTTTGTAGAGATTAAGAATCGTTTATTAGAAAGCAGGTTTAAACAACCGAAGACGCCAGAGGTTCGCGTCGCTTAACAAACTAGGAAGTGTGAGTAAAAATTCTAAGGCGGTGTGGATGGTTGTGGACCTGGTGGGTCAGATAGCCCAAAGTCCCTAAAAGTTGAATGGTTGTGCGGAAAAGGAAAAGGAGAGGGGGGGGTAACGATGCGCCGGAGCTAATTGGTATGCCACTAGCCCGGAC
>UCOK01006976.1:0-12169 GCA_900474325.1 Synergus umbraculus
CTTTAAAATTCTACGATAGCATTTAGAATCCCATCATCTTTCATGAAATCTTTAAAAATTCCATAAAATTCCCTTAAAATTCCTAGATTTTCAATGTAGTTCAAGTTTAGACTCGTGACAAAATGATTATTAACGAAACCAAATTCAAAATTTCAAATTCAAACTTTCAAATTTAATTTACGCGGAAGTTACGATTCGGCAAGTATCGATTGTCGAAAATCACTATCGATACTTACACGACGAATCAGGAGTGCGGAATAGGCGTTACGATATTTCGATTTCGACTCAATGATCTTTTTAGAATAGATTTTGGTGTAACGGCTTTTATGGAGAAACAAAGGTAAGTAAGTTTTAAAATGTTTTAAAAGTAGGAAATGGCAAAAACTAGTTGCCAAAAATATTTTCCTCTTCATTTTGCTGTAGATTCTGTGGAACTATTTTGCTGTAAGTTCTATGGAACTATTTTGCTGTAAGGAATTTTTAAAACCGAGAGAAAGTGACAAACTGACCCTCACTTTTAAATGAAACTTTAAATATTAAATCTTTGATACGGATATCAATCACGATACTTAGCACAATCAACACCGAGGCTCGTAATTAATTTTTTCCGCTCCCAAGTAGCGTTATACAAATGCCTTTTTATTTTTTTACTTATTTTTTTTTTCATTTTAATAAAGGTCGTAACTCACTTTCACCTGATTTCAAAGCGTGCCGAATGTTAAAAAAGGTAGACTTTTCCCCATGCGGCCCAATATTTGCAGAGGTGCAGGTACTCGACCGTCAGGGCATTCGAGTGCCATGAACCTGTTCCTGCCTTTAGAGTATGTACCTGCACGGTCGGTAAATCTGACTGGTTGCAACTTTTGCAACCTGTTACTTGTTACCTGTTACCTGTTACGCCGTGACATATATGACTCTACCTTGGCGTCGACGCCGTCAAAAAGTGCGATAAATCCCGAGTCTGGGTAAATAACGAGAATGAGGATCGTGAAAAATGAGCCAGTAATCGACCTCTATATCAAGATTAAACAACACCGGATTAATCGATCTTGGGATTCTAGAATTTGTCACAACATTTACAAATTTTTACTGATGAAATTTTCGCATTTATAAATCTTGTAGAACTCAAAATACGGTTACTCTATTGATATTTATGACTCCTAGCTACTGAAGAATGAAAACGAGAATGAAAAACTCCACGTGATTCAACAAAGTTTATTTTCTTTTCAACAGAACATGGCAGGCGGGTGTTTTTAGTTTGCGGCAACTTGGGATTGACGTTCTTTCCCAATTAACATTTTACCCGGTCTCTACTGGTCTCCTGCACTTTGTAAGTACGAGTCATGGGTAAAGAGTGTGACTCGTATTATAGGATTTTCTCTCTCCTGAAATAGGAGTCAGGATTAACCGCGCGAGGTAAACTAATGGGGCTGAATTTCTCCGTTTCTCGTTAGTCGCGACCAAAAGCGTGGCTTTTTCTTTATTTTTCTTCATTTTTCTGACCCTAATCGCTTTCCTCGACTTCTACTCACGTTACCTTCTTGTTGAAAACGTGACTCTTTTCAGAAACTTCAGAGGAGTCATGTCAGAAAAGAAACAACTGCTACTTCTTGCATTAGAAAAAGTTTACGTTTACAGAAAGAAATAGGGTTGTTTCCAAAGTTAGATATCACTTATCCAATGAATGGCTATTATAGTTTACAAAATTCTAATTTTAGAAACGCACATACAATATTATTTGCATATTGTTTACTATTTTTAATTTAATGTTGAAAGAATGTTCTATAAATCTATAACATCACTATTCCAAAAAGAAGTTATCCGAATGTTGAAACTTGTAGCGACAAGTGTAAATTTTTTGGTAAAGAAAGGTATGAAGTTGAAAATTTTTCTTTTTCTGAAAGCGTCGATGTGTTTACCGCAAAACTTGAGTCCCGACAGACTCAACCAAACGGTAATTTGCTCGAGGAGTGCAGGAGAATTTTTCCTCTTTTTTCTCTTAAGTCTTTTTTTTGTACGGAGCACGACTTGCATTTTTAACCGACGTCGCGTACGGGACTACATATATACGTGCGGGAAATGCATTTATAGTATATGGCAGATAGTGTACACTATATAGTATATAGTATATAGTATATAGTATATAGTATATAAGTATATAGTATAAGTATATACTATATACTTTTAGAGGAAGGTGTTGTGTCTGAGACGCTAGAAGCTCCTGTCTCGGGATTCAAGACTTGCTATACAAGTGACTGATGACTACAGAAATAAACCCTCTGCGCCATCCTGTTTGGCGTCGCGCACGTGTCCACGTGCTCACGGTAAGAGACGAAACCCACGCAATTTCTTCGATGCGGGGACAATGACTACCGAAAATATATCTCTATTGACGATTGTAGCAAAGTGTATTCACTTTTCAATATGTCTCTTCCAGAAGAAGATTTAAGAATCGTGTGTAAGATATATGCTTGAGTATAAATAAATACACTTGACTCTCCCAAAGATAAACAAATCCAAAGCAGAGGTTCTCCCAAAGACGAACAAATTCCTTCTCTTTATAGTCACATCAATTGTGCATACGTATTGCGTATAAAATATTTTTTAGCATTTTAAATTGCGCGCCAATTATAGTTGCCAATCAGATGTCGAATTCCATGCCATGCGCTGTGGTATCAAGTGAACATTGCGAAACATGCTGTTTATTATTGAGAGAGGAATAGATCATCTTTGGGAGAATCGAGTGAATGTTGAGTAGCAGTAACAATAAAAGTGTTGAATTTCGTAAATGTTACGACATTCGCTTGAAATTCGATAAGTTCTTCCCAGAGGCGTAAAGTGTAAGGTTTCATTCGAAAAGTAAATTCTGACACGTCAGCGACCTGCTTTTTGGAAAGCATCAGCATATTACATTGAATCGGTGCGTTCAAAGTGGAAAAGGGACGTTGATTCCTAACGCAGATTACCTCTGATTGGGTGTAGATGCTTGGATAATGAGATCCGACGCGGATGGTGTCGGTTTGAATTACAGCTTGAGGAATGACTTTCTCGGTTATGGATATGAAAACACCTCCTTTGAAGGCTCATCAGCTTCAAAAGTCGAATTTTTAATGTTTAAATACTCATCATAGTGCAGGAATTTTGTTCATTCTTTCATATTACCTTCTGTGTTGCATGACGTGGAGAGTTATACACTCCACTCCCCAAAGATGAACAAATTCCTTCTCTCTATAGTCACATCAATTGCGCTTAGGTATTGCGTATATAATAATACTTTTTAGCATTTTAAACTGCGCGCCAATTATGGCAGCCAATCAGACGTCGAGTGCCATGTCATGTGCAGTTTCCCTTTACGGGGCAGTGGTATCAAGTGAATATTGCGAAAGATGCTGTTCATCATTTAGAGAGGAATGCGTTCACCTTTGGGAGTCGAGTGTAGTCAATTAGTGAATACATGTATTTTGTGGCGTTACATTTGTGTGACAATTCTAATAAACGAGAATTACTTAATCTATTTTTTTCTTCATTTCAGGTATACGTTCCAGAGTCTTCTATAAGAAAATTTTTTCCTCTTCATTTTGCTGTATATAATTTAGAGACATCCATGAATGTGGAATGTGAATATGTATAACCGTTGAGAAAATCAATTTCCGACACTTTTCGTATTGAATGACGAGAGAAACGGTACAGCCCTTCTCCGGAGAGTCAATTATTTTCCCCTCGTGTCATATATTACATGAAATTGCAGTAAACATTTCACCGTTAATGGCTATAATTTCTCGAGCGGGGAGAATAAACGATTTGAAAATAAAAGTAAAAGAAGAAACTGGGAGGTAGTAGGACACGACAGGCGAAGTGAGATACGACAAGTGAGTGCCATTGTTTCGCAGTTAACATAACAGACGGGCGGTGGGTAGACGGGCATTTGCATTCGTGCCGCTGTGTCGCGTGCACAAATGCACAAATGCACATAAATGCAAGTAAACGAATCGCGAATGTCGCGTGAGCTATTTCATTTTTCAGGTAAGAACCTCGGCATGCAGGAGGCGCTCTGTTTTTCATTTTTAAAGAGGCGGATATATCATTTGCATATGAATATGATGCTCAGTACAAGTTACCTTTTACGAGCATTCAATTTATTTCATCTCAGATCGAAATCTAGGGTTTATTAAGGCCCTGCTATTGCATTTTCAAGCAGAAGATGAAATTACATGATAGCAAATTAAATTGTGGTTTCATCATTTCTTTTCTTTTCTTTCTTCTTTTTTTATGTGAGATAAAAGATTATTTCTGTGGCGAGAAAAAGAGGGTGAGAAAGAGGACAATTGCAACAGTAAGGGCAATGTAAGGTAAATTCCCGCAGGTGTGCGACATTCGTGTTCAGCAGCTTATGTAGATTACGACGGATATAGCGATAAGCCGATTCGAGAGATGCCTATGAATGCACAAACATGGCAGATAATAGTCTAGTTTACACCTGGCGCTCTTCTGTTGCACATAAATCTCGGAGTACCATAAACATTGACAGCTCAAGATTGCGTATTTCTCCAATACTTCTTAAGAGACGTTAAAATGGGAATCTCAGCTCTCAGGGGAAAAATTGTACGAGGGTTATTTTAATTTCGAGACTTTTCACATTCCGTAAAAAGAGCAGTTCAAGTTTCTTCCGTCATTGTAAAAGTTGCAGAGAACACGTCTTCGGCTTAGCACTCTCTTCGAAACGAATTCACACTTGGATTAAGGCTAGCCAAGATCCTCTTATTATGTGTCTAGCACTTTAGCAAACGCCCACATATCTCCATTCTCATATTTATTTTAGCTTGTGCTCTTCTGTTTTTGCTCCTCTAACATTTTTATTACTTCCTTTAAGAAGCTTTTATTGCTTCAGAGTTTAGGGTTTAAGCGAGGTATAAAATTATGTATATTAGAAAGTGACACCCCACTGGGCGACATAATCGGAGGAAAGATTTATTTGAATACGACCTTATAAAGTCTTAATTTGTCACCAGTCGAGTTTCATTCTCCGCAAGTTATTCCCATTCTTATTCAATGAGCTTATCGCCAATCACGAAACCAGTTTGTGAACCACATGGGCTACGAAATTGTTCTTGGAAGTGCCTTTGTTTATAAACAAGATTGGAATTTGCTATTGTGTAAGTGGACGATTAGAGTAATTGTATTTGATTTATGTTTACCGTATGATAATCGCTTTTCTGCTCTGGACTGATTGCAATAATTGCTTCATAGAGATTGAAATACCAATACAGATGGTTACTGAAATTCTTCCAATGTTTTTTTTTTCTTGAAAAATTGCATTCAACGTTTGAAATGCGGTTCGTTAAAATTCACCGGATTTCAAAGCGGAACGGAATGTAATTCGGAATTCCGGATTCCGCTTGCAACGGAAAAGGCGAAGAGGTTTTCGAATCTTGAGACCATTAATATCGGACCTCGTTACCTGGAGGAGCCTGATTAATCGGCGTAATAGTTCGTGGACCAGGAACATTAATTAGCCTCCCTTTTCACTTTTTGGGCTGAAAGCCCGACGGGAAGCCACTTAAGTAAGAGCCACTAAGTAAGAGTTTTTTGGTGCTCTTAAATGATTTATGAAATCAAGAAAGGGTGATGTGAATTTATTATGAAAAATGAAAATTTATTATGGGAAACAACATTGCGGGAGAACAAAACATTTTCAAAGTGTTTACAGGCCGCACACGACGAGTGCAGTTAGAGAACGACCGCCCTTGTAAGGAAACTCTTGCACTCGTTGCCCACCCACTGATTCTACGTTTTCAACGAATCCAAAGTACAAGTGCAATTATATATCCGTCGAGTATATACGCGGTTTACTCTTGTCGACATTTTGTAGTTTGCGCTTAAGAGATGTTCAAAATGATCATTTAGTACTAAAAATAACAAGAGTGGTTTTATGAAGAGAGATAAAAATGCGCAAAGGGGAGATAAATTATAGCTCAGACTATTAATTCCAATTTTCATAAAAATGCTGCCCCTGCAGAAAAGTTTCATTACGAAGCTCGTAAATCAAGTCCCCTTACGTTTTTATTCCCCAGTTTCGAGGCACTGGACTTTCTTTCGCGAATTTACGCCATTCAGCGGTTTCGTATTAATTAACGCGGCTGATCGTGTCGATTAATGTAAACAAGACCGGTCGAAGATAAGATCGACACTCGACTTGAGTCTCAAGATGTACCGAGCTCTCGTTTCCAATCCATCAGCTTCCCATCGAGAGAGAATGGAAATACTGTTGCAAGCAATGGTATGTAAACATCCGATCAATCCTGGCTTAGTTATTGCTAGTCAGTTAAAATTGGAAAAATCGCGGAGATTATCTTGTTCATTAACGGGTAATTAGCTTCATTAGATG
This sequence comes from Synergus umbraculus, assembly GCA_900474325.1. Taxonomy (NCBI): domain Eukaryota; kingdom Metazoa; phylum Arthropoda; class Insecta; order Hymenoptera; family Cynipidae; genus Synergus; species Synergus umbraculus. The sequence continues at coordinate 6,386 of UCOK01006976.1, forward strand.
CAGTAAAGCTGCAACTCCACTAATTCGCAGTTTTAAAAAGAGAACTGCTATACAAATTTATTTATACCTTAAAAGGTTCACTGTAAAAACTAGTATCTTAAATGGAACCACTTTTGGGTTCCAATGGAGATGCAACAAACCAGAACTCCTACGGTGTGAAATTCACTCTTTTTCGAAAATGGATCCAAAATAACCACATTACTTGACAGATACATTGTTCTCAAAGTTGGCTCCCTGCGCGCGCAGCGTGTGTTAGAGAAATTTTGCCATTGGCTGTAATGTGGCGCGCGATTCAAAATCGAATTAAATCAATTTCTCTAACACACGATGCGCGCGCAGGGAGCCAACTTTGAGAACACTGAACAGATGAGCAAAAACAAAAACAAGTAAAAGAGCCTTTACAGATAACTTCATGTCATCAAAGGAACCACTTTTAGTAGTTCTTTACTTCTGATTAACACCCCGATTTTGACAGATTCTAAAGGAACCACATTTTCAACGGAGCTGCAACAGCGTGGAACCTCTAGTTTTTTCTGTGTTGGAAAAAATATTTTCCTCTTCATTTTGCTGTATATAAAAGGAAAAAAAGGAAGAAAGGAAAGAGTAGGTAGAGAACGAATAGTAAGAAAGGACCCAATCACGAAGTTGTAATCGAGAAGTTTCCGTTTCGTTGATCAAGCGTGAACCTCATCCGCTAGTAAATTTTCAAATTCGTGTCCGTTGCCCTGAACTGTACCGTCGCGCCGCTTCATTCCGTTTCAATGAAGAGTCATGAGCCTCACGTAAATTGACGTCCGGTCCGGTCCCCGCGGGACAGGACGTCGATGCTCATTTTCTTAAAAAGAGATTCCTGTTTCGCCATAACCTTCTTTCTCTTTGCTTCCCTTGGTTGTTATCGGCACGGTATATCTTGAGGCTCAAGGGCCACTTATGCGGTGAGCCTGAGCATGTTAGCGATAACGCGTTTACAAAACATGCTCCTTAGTTTGGTCCAACCTCGGTGGTCCATCCATACGTATGGAAACTACCAAAGGTTTACCGGAAGAATAGGAGAAACTTAGATTTTGCTCAAGATAGGAAAGAGGCGAGGCCCCTGGGACAATGAGCACGAGGTCACTTCACCTCATATTGTCCTCATCATTTTAAAATTTCATGTATGCAACTTTAAGAGGCTTAGGGCTCTGACTTTAATACCTTTCATTCTCTAATTCCTTAATCTCATGTGTAATTTATTAATCCTTTAATTCATTTATTATATTATAGTTACAGCAAGAGATAAATAAAAGCCCATTCTTCAAAGCGTGTGAAAGCAGAGAGAAGGATCAGACACTCGATTTTGAAAATGGATGAGAAGCAAAAAAAGACAAAGTGCATCGTGACCGTAATTGCATTCCCGAGATAATCGAGCAAGCGCATTGTGTGACATTTAAGTTCTACGTACGTGAGCGTATGCGCGCCTATGCGTAGCTATATATGTATTAAAATCCAAGTTTGTGTACAATCGTTCTTTCGATGGAATCTGTGCGGTGCTGGTCACCTTAACGAGTGCTTTCTCAGGACCGATAAGGCATGATTTTTCCAGTGAAGAATTATGGGAAAACGATAAAAAGGGACAGGGATCGATTGCTGACAATCCGGAGATCTCAACTCCGATTGCCAGACACAAATTGCCACGAAATTCTCCACACCATAAAAGATACCAATGAAATTGCCAGAAATTACATTTACTGGAATTCTTTTTTCTGTAACAAGAATGAACGCGCGCGCATTTACATTCTTTTTCAAATTTATATAATTTATTATATTTTATTTCACTAATCTCTTAAAATCTATGCTAAACTTCGTGAAAATCTCTAAAAATTCCAAAAAGTCTTTGAAAACCTGTGAAATCGCTTAAAATTCGTGAAGATCTCTTAAAATTTTCAGAAACTTCTTGATATTCTTTTACATTCAATAATAACAATTCAAATCCCTTTTATATCCTTTAAAATCTATATTAAAATTATTAAAAATATCTTCAAATTCCATGAAATCCTTAAAAATTTCATAAAAATTTTCAAACTCATGAATCTTCTGAAATCCAGGTTAAAATTCGAGAAAATCTCTAAAAATTCCTAGAAACCTTTTGAAATTCCATGACAAATTTTAAAATCTCTTAAAATTCCCAGAAAAATTCTTGAAATTTTATGGTAACATTTAAAATCTCTTTATATCTTTTATATCCCTTAAAAATATTACATAGAATTCTTATCAAATTCCATGAAATCCTTTAAAATTTCACAAAATCTTTTATAAATTATAGAAATATTTTTTGAAAACCCTTAAAATTTTACGAAAAACTTCGAAATCTTTGTAAATTCTACATAATCTTTTAAAAATCATAAAAATCTTTTAAAATTTCTCAATAAAATACCCTATAAAGTTTAAAATTCCTTATTTAAATGCCACAACATGCATATTATAAAATTATAAAAGTACCTTCAAATACGATTGAAATCTAATCAGAGTCATGAAAAATTCTAAAACTTCCCAGCAACTTCTTGAAATTCTTTAAAGATCTACAATAACATTTAAAATCCCATTATCTCCCATGAAATCTTTAAAAATTCCAAAAAATCCCTTAAAATTCCTGGATTTTCAATGTATTTCGAGTTTAGACTCGTGACAAAATGATTATTAACGAGTGCGGAATAGGCGTTACGATATTTCGACTTCGACTCAATCATCCTTTTAGAATAGAATGTATTTTTTTGAATTATAACTGTAATTACAGCATGGCGTAAAGTATTTTGCAGAATATTTGTTTTGAATTGAAAAATATTGTTGAAGAGGCGTTCGTTATGTCGTTCTACGAGTTTTTATGATTTTAGCAGCGCACATTGTCGCTTAAGAGAAGGGGGACTCATTGTTTGAACACAACCCTTGGTCAGATATTTTATTCCTTTGTCATGTAAAATATCGTGGGCTGCCGTTTTAGCCCAGTTGCTTTTGACGCCTCCGTAAATTCATCGAACGATCTACGACGGCGCTAAGTATCTTTCCTCTATGGCAGTTTAACTTTGATACGTTGGAGGATGATTTACTGCTTCCTACTCGACTTTGATTAAACCCGATCATTTCTTACGCTAGAACATTACTTTCAACCATTACAATAGAAAAAAGTGCAAATAATAATAATGTATGACATAGAATGTGAAATATAGAATCCCATAATTTAATGATTTCTCAATTCCTGAACCGGAAAAATAGGTAAGTAGTTTTTTAAAAGTTTTAAAAGGATAGTGTGAGAACAAAGGTATTTATAGGATAGACTATAAAAAATTTTTCCTCTTCATTTTGCTGTAAGTTGCAGAGACTTCGATGGAAAATAATAGGTAATTGGTAATATAGGTAAGTATAATAATTTTAAAGAAATTTTAGTTAAGTTGTGAAAAATATTTTTCTCTTTATTTTGCTGTACGTTGCAGAAACTTCGATGGAAAATAATGGGTAATTGGTAATAGGTAAGTAATTTTTTTAAAGTTTTAAAAAGGAAAGTGGGAGGACAAAGGTAAGTTAGATTGTAAAAAAAATATTTTCTCTCTTCATTTTGCTGTACTATACAAAATGCTGGACTATAAAAAATATTTTCTCTTCATTTTGCTGTACGTTGCAAAGACTTCGATGGAAAATAATAGGTAAGTAACTTTTTAAAAAGGAAAGTACGAGGACAAAGGTATTTATAAGTTAGATTGTAAAAAAAAATATTTTGTCTCTTCATTTTGCTGTACGTTTTGCGGAGACTTCGATGGACAATAATAGGTAATTGATTTTAAAAAAGCGATAAAAACGGAATTGCGAAAATAGAAATATTTATAGACTGGTTTATCAATTCCTTGGTCCAATAATTAATTAATTGCTGAATTTTTGGAACCATTAAAGTCATTAAAGTGGCATTGAAAGCTTCTATTACCCCAATCGCATGCCCATTACGTAATTATCGTAATTACAATTAAATTTATATCGTCTCGAAGCACACACTAAATCGTAAAAAGGCAAGCAATTTGGATTAAAAATGACTCTCTGATTGCGAAATGACGGTTGAAAATAAGGTTGAACTCAAATAACCGAGTTTATTGTCCAGTTTCGTGAAGTAAACTTCGAGACCTTTAATTACGAGACCAGTCCGACAATAATGATCAGCATGAAAGGAAAGTTCATTTCCAAAATACTCAATGTCTGTCATTTCATAATAAAAATAAAGATTCAGCAGTAAATAAAATATGCAATTTTTACCATGGATTACAAACAATAACACTGAGAAAAAGAGAAAATAAATGTTTACAAGCAATTTCATATGAAAACAAACGCATAAAAGAGACAAGACCAATTAAAGATTTTACGGCTCTTGGAATCGTAAATACAACTTCGTAAGGGGCAATCGGCTATATTTACCGTCTGATCAAAGAAGTATGTAATCAAGAAATCGTGCCACTTAATTGTATCATCTACACGCCGTTATTGAGGCTCATAATATCTGGTTTTCTTCAAACCCTCTCATTTTCATTTTTCTCGCGAATATTCTTTTCCCATAGAGAGGCGGAAGCAACATGTAAAGTAGTATATAACGGACGAAGGATAACGATAATTATCGATCCTGTGTTCTCGTTCCGATTTTATGCGCTGAACACAGAACGTTTCGCAAGGAGATCTTATCTCGATTGTATCTTGAATTAATCTTGTTTCATCTTGATTATATCCGATAGAAGATCTTCAAAATAAGATGTAATTTTCCCTTGTTGTGTCACGATCACTTGGCATAATTAGGATAATGAGGTAGGCATACTATTTGAATTCATGAGACGAATGAATTGGCGATATTAAAATCCGTTTTATTCGAGACGGTTGTCACTCTCTCGATTTAAAAAAAAATCGTATCCTGCATATTTTTACATTAATAATTCAAGCGCCACTAAAAACGGCACTGAAAATTTATTTTATTTTTTTAATCTCTTAAAATCTATGTTAAACTTCGTCGAAATCTCTTAAAATTTTCAAAAACTTCTTGAGACTCTTTTAAATTCAATAACAATTCAAATTCCATGAAATCCTTTAAAATTCTCATCAAATCCTTTAAATATTAGAAAAATCTCTCGAAATCACTTAAAATTATTAGAAATCTCATAAAACTTCATCAAATTCTTACAAATCTTTTAAAGTCCCTTAAAATTTCACGAAATATTCTAAAATCCCATACAATTCTACAAAATTGTTTTAATATCCTAAAAATCTCTTCAATTTCGTAAAAATTACTTAAAAATCGTTAAAAGTGCACATAAAAACCTTCAAAATTATTAATCTCTGGAAATCTATGTTAAAATTAGTGCAACTCTAAAAATAGAAATTTTTAGAGATTATCTCCCATGAAGTTCTTAGAAATTCCAGAGAAATTTTCAAACTCATAAATCTTCTGAAATCCACATTAAAATTCATGAAAATCTCTAAAAATTCCTAATAACCTTTTGAAAATCCATGAAAAAAATTTTAAAATCTCTTCAAATTCCCAAAAAAATTCTTAAAATTTTACGGTAAAATTTAAAATATCTTTATATCTTTTATATCCCTTATAAATATTACATAGAAATCTCATCAAATTCCATGAAATCCTTTACAATTCTCACAAAATCATTTAAATATCAGAAAAATCTCTCAAAATCACTTAAAATTATTAGAAATCTCGTAAAATTCCTTAAAATTTCTGGATAATATTTCATATTCCTTAAGACCTCATAAAACTCTTATAAA
>UCOK01006981.1:0-13999 GCA_900474325.1 Synergus umbraculus
TAACTTGTGGTTCCATTTTCCGTATAGAAACCGGATAGGATCGGGTAGGTTGTACACTTCCGTCTCGAAGACATCACGAGTGTCAAGGCCCTTATAGGAATCCGATAGAAAACGGAAAGAAATTAACTTGGTTATTTGCAAATATTTAATGTTTGGTTAATTTCGTCGGATAAAAATCGGATAGAACCAGAAATAATATGTCCACTATATAATTTTTGATCATCTTTCACGGATAGGAACCGGATAAAACCGGATATATTCCGAAAATATGTATCTGAGACTGGTTAGAAGCCAGATATAACTGGATAAAAAGCCATTTTTTCCTGTCCGGTTTGTATCCGGTCTATATCCGATTTCTATATGTTTTATTTCCGACATTTTTAGCAGGGATATATCCACATACACACACACACACACACACGGACAATTTATTAGAATGTTGTATTAGACATTTATCACGTGAGGAAAGTTCAATTAAATGATTTTAAAAATATTAGAAAATGTATCGAAAACAAAGCTTCCCCTATGAGGAAGCAATTACTATAAAGTCTGAATTCTTTTGAAATTCTTTAAATCACTTGAAATCGATTTAAATCGCTTCAAATTCTGTTGAAATTCGCTTATAGGAAATCTTAATTTCGTTATACAATTCTTCTTGCGGCACTGATTGGACCTATACCTACAGACATTCATCGACATTTGCACACTTTAACTCATACAAACGTTTGACAGAATACTCATTTCACAGATAATTATGTGTTGTCCCCTACCTCGGTACATATAATTCTAGATGAGGTCGATTCGCACGATGGAGTTGTAGGAAGTCCTTTGCCTCTTCGATTCCGATGCTAATCCCTTGCAGCGATCCCTTTGGGATCACGAGCGTCCCCGTGATCCCAAATTTTGGTCACTTTCTCCCGTAGGAAGAACTCTCGATGTGTCCCAGAACTCAAATCAAAATCAGTTTCACCAAAGACAAAAAAATGATGCGGTAATATTACTCTTGAGACCAGGGTAGATTTTCCCTCTGGACTTGACGAGGGCACAAAGCCTTCTCCTGGATTCTCCGGTGATTATATAATTCTTACAAGGACGCACAATCTAAATATCTTCGAATCAATATTTATTTGTGCCCCTTATCTGTGATACCTTTCGGTACATTACAATATGAATATTAATTAAAGGAGTTATTCTACTTTCAACATTTTTTTTGAGTATGTCATGAACCGATCCTTATGAAATTTAAACCAAACATTCTACACATATTGAACCTCTAATATCTTAAAATATAACATTTTTACTCATTGTTTAAATAAAAAAACAGTGAAAAAAAATGAATTTTTTTTTTCGATTTTTGTCCGCCATTTTGTTATTTTTTCATAAATATTAATTATTAGAAGTTACAGACCTAGTATTTGTCATACCGAATCTAATCCATTTTCATATTTTTTTTTTAAGCTAGCCGTTAACGAGATTTCCCTACACCCAGAGAAAAAGTTTGTTTAAATCAAATAAACGTATATTTGCCTCAGAGCCAACTAAAAAATATCTTTGAATTAAATAAAATTTATTTGATTCAAAGATATTTTTTCTTTGAATTAAAAAGAAAATTTCTTTACATAAAAAAAATCGAAGAAAAAATATCTTTGAATTAAATAAATTTTATGTAATTCAAAGATATTTTTTAATTGGCTCTGAAGCAAATATATGTTTATTTGATTTAAACAAACTTTTTCTCTGGGTATAGTACCGTTTACCCTTTTGATTTTGAAAAACCTACGCACGGCCATTATTTTTAATATAAACATGGAATAAAGTAAATAAAAAAATTTTTTTTTACGTAGTTTAAGACACATTCTATCATACCTAAAAATATTTATTTCCATATCTTTCATAATATACTAAAAAAAAAATATTCAAAAATAGCTCTTTTTTTTAGCGTATAAAATTTTTAATTTTAAGAGCGTTGGATCCAATTGTGAAGCTCAAAATTCCATTCTCCTTTTTACTCAAAGAAAACTATAGATAAATATTTTTTCGCTCTGTAGCACTAATCTTTTTTCAAATAGAAGACTGCGTACAGAGAGAAAAAATATTTAATTTCGATACTTTTTCCATATATTAAAGAATTCAAAATCTATTTTTAAAATTCAATATTTTCGTTTTACTAAAAAAATATTTGAATTAGACATTTTGTCGCTCTGTACGCCTAATTCTAGTTACAAATTAATTAATTCTACAGAGGGAACGAGTTCCAAATTTAATATTTGTTAAGTAAAATGAAGAAATCAAAGTTGTAGATGAGAATTTGGCTTCAACACCCTTAATTTTGGTAATATTAATATTAATATCCATAACTTCCTTAGTTTTCAATTAAATAAATACATACATTAATCTTATACGTCATTCTTTTTTTTTCTATATCAGCTTTGAATTTTGTTTATTTTAGATCCAGAGTTATTTTCATTAAAATGAGAATAATGATCTATAACACTAATACTAGGTCTCTTAAAATCTTATGGAACTTAGTCAAGTATTCAGTTTGACCACGCCTTACTTTTTTTCTCCTAAGCGCCATGAATTCCCGCCTCTTATTTGTAGGAAGCAAATGGATCCGCTCAAACTCAGTTCTTAAAAAAAATTGTTGTCTTGGGTGCAAAAATTGAAAATTATTGTAAAGGAAAATGGCAATAATAATTAAATAATTAAATAATCTGCTTTTCCTATTCCAGCAAATTAAATCTGTAGATTTTACAGATTTTTCTGTAGATTTAAGGGCGTTGGGCCCAAGTGTTATAAGCTCCAAATTCCATTCTCCATTTTACTCAACGAAAATTATAGATAAATATTTTTTCGCTCTGTAACGCTAATCTTTTTTCAAATATAAGACTGCATACAGAGCGAAAAAATACTTAATTTCGATACTTTTTGCATAAAATGAAGAATTAAAAATTCAATATTTTCATTTTACTTAAAAAATATTTGAATTAGATATTTTCTCGCTCTGTACGCATAATTATAGTGAAAAATTTATTAATTCTATAGAGAGAGAATATTCCAAATTTAATATTTGTTGAGTAAAATGAAGAAATTGAATTTTTAGATTAGAACTTGGCTCCAACACCCTTAATAGATTTTTTTTCTGTGTGAACACAAATAGGGACATGTGGGGTACTGAAAACGAAGCGATACATCGATTTTAATATTTTTATTCATATTATTATTTTTTATATATATTATGTATACAATTTTCGTACTTAAGTTCCCTTTTCATTGGATCTTGTTAGTTGACGTATCTTGGTCGTCTTAAATTATTACGATGTACTCGGAGTACTGATGTTCCCGGACTATCGTGCCATAATGATGGTGTAAATGGACCTTGATCTAAATTTACGGTGTTAACTCCCTGCGTTATACTTACTGTATTTCGTTCGACATCAAACCTTACTTGTATAGTTCCTTGTCCGTTTGATTCATAAAGAGCGCCATTTGGCATTATTATTCGATGACCAAGTGGTTTATTTAACATTCGTACACTAACTATTAATGGTTGCTCACGTCCTATTAATGGTTCTTGATGTCCTCCTGCATTACTATGACTCTGTGAACTAACTTCTGTAAGAAAAAGAAAACAGAATAATAAATAAATAAAGTTATTTAAAATGTAAACATTTTAAATTGTAACAATTTCCAGTTGAACAGATCAAAAATCTAATTGAACAATAAACTTGATGAAAATATCCATAATTTTAAACAGCTGTATAGAAAAATATACAAATTGAAGTGGAAATTCATGAAAAGGTTCCAGCAAAAAGGAAAAAAAATTCTATTGAATCAAATTCAACCCTCAAAATTAAACGGGACAAAATATTTTTGCGGAAAAGCCAAAATCACGAAAAATTTTTATTTTTGACATTCGGGATTTAAGTTTTTCGAGAAAAAGATATTTGAACATAAAGTTGAATAAAGTACATGAAGCTTTTCAAAAATGAAGAAATTTTGAGTGTACGTATAATATTTATTTTTAATAAATATATTATATTATATACACTTACCAATAGAAATAAGGAGAACCACTAATGTAAAGAGCAGAGTACCAAAAAAGATCTTCATTTTTTCATAAACTGATTTTTTAACAGTTTTGCGTACAGAGACTGATGAAGAATATACTTGTGAATAAATTCTTCGCTTTATATGCTACTAGATGTCTCGTATCCTATACACAATCTCTACTATTCGTATTTGCCCACAATTACTCAAGTTTAATTAATCTTCCACATTGTATAAAATGATGTTTAATATTTATAATTTATAGATTTAATATTCAGGAAAACTTCACAATTATCAATTTATTTGATAATTTATAATGTTTTTAAGTTGAACTGGTGTGACCTTGATTTTTATGCGCACTTTTATGTGATGAAGTAATCTTTACAGCACGTGATACGTGGAAGGAATTGATTTTGTAAAAAGAAATGCTTATTTATAAAGTTTAATCGAAAATTAAATTTTAATTGCAATTTAATTGTATTTTTAATATTACTATAAAAGTAATAAATTTATAAATTTCGCTGATTAACAGTAGTTTTCCCTGACAAAATTTGTAAATATTTTTGGTTTAAAAATAGACTTCGTTTATTGTTTGAATTGTTCGTCGTATATGAAAACTGAACATTTATTACGGACTGTTGCCGAAAGTTAAACAAAAGTTAGATTTATTATCCCCGAAATCTTTAGAATTATTTTTCTGATTTCTCAACCTATGTGGAGATAATTTACACAGATTATGTAATGTTTTATAGGTAACAATCACGAAACTATACACTTTGCAACTATACAGCAAAATTTTATATACATAAAATTTTAAATTTCATTTCCATCTAACCTTAGAATATATTTACTATTAGACAAAGATTTCATTTTTCTATCGCTAAAAAATTGATCAGTTGATTGGATGAAAGAATTACTTCCAGGATCTTCTTTAAAAGAAGACTTTTAGGACTTTTTTTTACTTTTTTCTTATTTAGTTACAGGAAAGGCTTTTTAAAGAATTTTTTTGGCATCATATTAATAAAAAAAAAGATTTTTCTTTTAATAGAATTGGAATGTTGAAAATAGTATTTATTGTAACAAAGTAAATAACACTAAATATTTATTATTGTAAATCGTAAAGCCTGAATCACATTTAATAATCACGTGATATTTTATAAAACTATGTTAGGTACATTTTCATATATATGAGGGGAATTTAAAAAGTGTATTGAAGAAACAATACATATTTTTCAAGTGTTTAAAGAAACACAACTCGAAAAATTTTTATAAAAAGTTTTTTTTTTCTTTTCAAAACATTCTTGTTTTGAAAAATTACCCATATGATACTAATTATAAGTATGCTTTGGTTAATACTAGTTATAGTTACTAATCACTTTCGATGACATTCTCAGCTGAGATTCTGACAATTTTTGGTATTTTTGTATCCCTGATTTGAAAAAATCTAACTGTGAACAGTAAGTAACTTTGTTTAATCTAACTATGAAAAAAATCTACGATTCCTATAAACGGTTTAGGTAACAGAAATCGAAATCGGCTTAAAATAAGAATACTTTTCTTCTTCAACTCCAGGTCTCGGAAAAGTCGATTTCCATTACCGAAATCGACGGCACATACTGTCTGCAAAAATCGGTTTAGAAATTAAATTCACATTTATCATCTCATGATAATCTTAAGCTTGAGTTAACAATCATTTTTTATATTTATAAAATTCACAGCACAAAATACTCTAAAAACAAGGGAAATACAATATTCAAACAAAAAAGTTAATCTTTTACGGAATAGTTTACTTTTCAAGAAAGAAAATTAATTTTCAAAGGAATGGCTTCTTTTTCAACTAATCTTTTAAATTTTGAAATATAAAACTACTTGAATTTTCAGCAAAGAAAATAAATTTACAAAGCAAAAATAAGAGATTTTCCAATAAAAAGATCAATTTTCAAACAGAAAAGTGAATTTTTGACGGAATAGTTTACTTTTCAACCAAAAAAGGGGAATTTTCGTAACAAAAAAAAAGGGAAGTCTGCATTTATATTGAATTTTTAATTATACCTGTACTCCACTTTGGCAGCATCGAACATTTTCTTGGCAGCTATCGTGCGGACTTTGTGTGCATGCTTATCAGATAGAAATAAAACTTTATTTATTCCCGACTGGATTATCATTTTCGCGCATTCGTTACATGGAAATAAAGCCACGTAAATTGTACAGTTTTTTACGTCGCGAGAATTCTTATTCAGAATGGCGTTCACTTCTGCATGACAAACTGTAATACAAGAAATCATATACAATATAATATAACAATATAATTCAGATACAAATTTTTCTCAAAAAATCAACTTTAAATTTAGGCTTTCAAGATTGAATAATTTTAATTTTGAGGACTGCTCTTTTGAAGATTAAAATGATTGTAGAATAAAATATGACTCGTAAATTTCAAAAGCGCCAGGGATAAAAAAGATAAATTTAATCAATTTTAATCAGAGAATTTTCTTACCATAAAGAAACTTTGACTGCAATTTGTCAGGAAGATTTTTCGACCATGGAAATTCGTCATCACTGCATCCTTGAGGAAATCCATTGTATCCTATTCCGACTATGACTTTATCCTCGTTTACTATGCAAGCTCCTACTTGAGTGCAAGGATCCTTACTTCGCATCGCAGAAAGAAAGGCCATGGCCATAAAATAGTCGTCCCATGATAAATAGGTGAGACTTCTACTATTTTTTGTATCACTACAAATATTTCTTTTTTAGTTATTTATACTCTAATAATTTATATGCGAAAGTAGATATTTCGAGTTGATTACTCACTCGAATTTTGAGTGAACAACAAATTGCAAGATTTCAAAAGATTGCAAGATTTTAAGACTTTTTATTTATTGAAAAATAAACTAATCCGTTAAAAATTCACGTTTTTTGGTTGAAAATTCAACTAATTTTTGTTTAAAAATTAAAATTAACTATTCCGTTAAAAATCTATCTTTTGAAATCATATAAAATCTCTTGCAATATTCTGAAATCCTAAAATGTGGCATTCAAAACTCGAGGGATCAACCCCTCGGTATTTTTACTCTGAAAAAATTTTACCTTAACGACAAATTATTTTCAAACTGCTCACAAAACGATGAGTCTGCACTTTTTAAAAGAGGCGAATGGCAGTTGCAGCAACCCTCGTCTTCGTCGGAATTTTTTTCACTAACAAAAGAGTTATTAATTATAATATTATAAAGTTGAAAAATTTTGTATTTATATTCTCAAGTCAACTAAAATCATTTATTAAATATCTGAATGAATAAAAATATAAAGATAGAAAAAAGTATATTTAAAAAATAGAACCTTCTGCATGGAGAGGGTGGCAGTTGATTTACTTGACTCAAATTGATTTTACTAAAGTTGATTGTGAATCTTCCGCTGCTTGGTGTGTATTGCCTGCAAAAATGGAAATAGAATTAATTATTTATTTAACTTAATTTTCTACTAGATTCCATATTCTATACACTAAAATCTAAAAAAAATCCGGATCATTTCTCGGTTTGTACACACTTTTCCTGGTCATTAAAATTAAAATATTTACACTGTAAAAGCTATAAAATTTTCATTTTGAAAATAATTGTCAGTTTAATAAAGAACGTGTAATTTGTTTATTTATCATTGAATTGAATTTAAAAATAAAATGACTTTTATTTTCTATACCTATATTCAATCTTCGCAGCATCAAACATTTTTTTCGCCGCAATTATTCTGACTTTGTAAGCATCTTTATCGTGCAAGTAAAAAACAGTGGAGATGCCCGACTGAATTATTAATTTTGCACACTCATTGCATGGAAAGAGAGCAACGTACAAAGTACATTCTTTCAAATCGTACGAATTCCGATTTAAAATTGCATTCATTTCTGCGTGGCACACTAAAAAAGTTAAATTAAAACAAAGATGTGAGTAGAAAATAAATTAAAAAAGTTGTGGTTTTTACTCTCTTTACATTATTCTTTAAACTTGAATCAGTGAAAAATCAGTGACTCTTTTCTGACTATTTTAAGGGTGTTGGAGCCAAGTTCCAAAATAAAAATTCTATTTCTTCATTTTAATCAACCAATATTAAATTTGGAATTTTTTCGCTATGTAGAATTAATGAATTTTTAACTAGAATTATGCGTACAGAGCGAGAAACTATCTAATTCAAATATTTTTGAAGTAAAATGAAAATATTCAATTTTGAAGTTAGATTTTGTATTCTTCATTTTATGCAAAAAGTATCGAAATTAAATATTTTATCGTTCTGTATGCAGTCTTATAATTAAAAAAAGATTAGCGCTACAGAGCGAAAAAATATTTATCTATAATTTTCGAAGAGTAAAATGGAGAATGGAACTTTGAGCTTAACACTTGGGTCCAAGCCCTTAATCATTGAAAAATCTCCTGAAAATGAGTGAAAAGTCACTGAAAGACAGAGAATTTGCACTGATTCAATTTTAGAAAGTAAAAGTAATCTAAACATGAAATAAAACTATGGAAATGTACTGTAAGTATTCTTGGATTGCAATGTGTTCTCTGTATGTTGGGTCCAAGAGAATTCATCTTCTTCGCAATATTTAGGGAAACCATTGTATCCTACACCAACGATTCTTTTATCCTTGTTTACGATACAAGCACCTACTTGTGCTTCGGAATCTTTGCTTCTCTTTGCAGAGAGAACAGCCACTGACATGAAGTAATCATCCCACGATAAGTAAGAAAGCCTCTTACAGTTTCCATTACTAAAAATAAACGAAAATCAATCAATTAAATAAATCAGAGTACTGAATAACATTTTCAGTAATATTATTTTTATTCGGGAATTTGAATTTTCTGGAATTATTTTTTCGGTATTTTATCATATATTTGGGATTTTGGTTTTTCGGCAAAAAGATGTCCTATTTAATTAAAGGATTACAGGAACATTGTTTTAAAATTATATAAAACTAATAGTTATATGTCAAAATATATATGTTATTTATAAAAATAAGACACAGAGATAATTAAAATGAGAAATTGTGGAAGTAATTTAAAAAATGTAATCTGAAGATACAAAAACGATTAATATAAGTGTTTCTGTTTTTATACCCTTGCCAAAATATGTTTTAAGAGTCAGTTTCCAGTTTTATTTAAAAAGGAGGGAGGGAGTTGTCCCGGCCTAGAATATTTTTCCCGGGCTACTTTTCGATCCCAATCCATCCTGGACTTTCAAAAAATTGAGACTTATCCGATGCCTAACTTATCGACGAAATACTTAATTTTTTCTTTATCGAGTTTCTGCACTTGTCCACAATCAGCGCCAGCAGATAAAGAAATTCTTGCACAATATTCTGAAAAAGCTTTTTTGCAAATTATGCATATATGGAACTAGATAAACATTCCTAAGTGGTTCTTATTGTTAGGTAATCGGATAAGTCTGGCATGGCCTAAGAATTCAAGAGACTTGAAGGAAATACTGTGAAATACTAGGGTTTCGACGGAATTTTAAAATTTCTTTTCTATGGATTTGAAAACAATTCAAAAGATTTCAAAGTTTTAACCAATATTACAAGTGACAAATAAAAATATTTAGATTGATTATTCGGAAAAGTTTTTCCAAAACGGAGATCCACTTCCCGCATCAGAAATACATAAAATCAAGGCCAATTCCCGGATTTTCTTGAATTCCTACAAAAACAAGAGAAGGAACATAACCTTAAGAAATATATTCAGCTATATATAAACGACATATACCTTTCGTTAACAGAAACTGGAGAATCCTGGCTGTGTTTAGAGCATTCGCAGATGCAGTTTCTACATTGGGTGTTATTATCCATTATTTAACGAACTACTTAAACTACCGGTGAACTTTTTGCCTTTGAAGTTTAACACTTTTACTTTGCACGCTTTGCACGACAATAATAAAAATAAACAGTGTGTGATGCCCGCAACAGGAAAGGAGCGCGAAATTTGAACGTTAAATTGTAGCTTCGGCCTACAAAAGACAAAAGTCCTCCCTACGTTGTACTGAAATATTTGAAAGAATTTAGAATTTTCTATGGCTATCTTTAGAAAAAAAAAATACGGAATTGCAGAGAAATATTCTAAGTTTGTTCATTCAAGATTAAAGAAAATGATCTGTGCGGATTACAAGTTGGAGTACGACTGGTGATGCTTGCCGTCACAGAAGCGTCCTTTGGGTCATTTCTGGGTCCCCTCCCGTCCGCTTAGGGGGTTGGGCGCTTTTCTTCTCTAGGTTCCTTCCCTAAATGTTTTAAAAGCTACAACTCTAACTCTTAGTCTCCTGATACAAACTTGTTGGTAAAATATACTAGAAACGTTTCTGCAATGTTCCTGTAACCTTCCAGCAACGTTCCAAAAACGCTTCTAAGATCATGCTGGGAAGTCTATTTACTACGTTTATATCTTCAATAATGTATCTCATATTTGATTACATTCTTGCTTTGGTTTTATTAAGGGCGTTGGGCCCAACATGTTAAGCTCAAAATTCAATTCTTCATTTTACTCAACGAAAATTATGGATAAACATTTTTTCGCTCTGTACGCACAATTATAGTTAAAAATTGCTTTACTATTTGCGACAACTCTTATTCTTAGTCTCCTGATACAAACTAGTGCGCAAAATATATTAGAAACGTTTCTGCAATGTTTCTGTAACCTTCCAGCAACGCTCCAAAAATCTTTCTAAGATCATGATGGGAAGTCTATTTACTAAAATATTTTAATTAGATATTTTTTCGCTCTACACATAATTATAGTTAAAAATTGATTAATTCTACAGAGGGGAAAAATTCCAAATTTAATATTTGTTTAGTAAAATGAAGAAATCGAATTTTTAAATTATAACTTGGCTCCAACACCCTTAATCCGATATTTAATATGCTATATTTATTAATATTCAATCTTCTAACATTCTGAATTAGTCTTTTTAAATATTTAATATAAAACTGATTAATATTGCTGAAACTATTTGTCTATTTATAACTAAAACTTGCTAATTCCCTCTTTTATCTGTAAATTGAATACTGAAATTCCCTTTCTATATGTATGATCATCCCATTAATTAATTTATAATCAAATTATATAGCTACTATAATTATACTTATAGTACAGTAAAATCCTGGTAATTCGTAATCCCCATAAAGTGAAAATCTCGGTATTTCGTAGTAAATCGTCAGTACCTTGAAAAAAAAACCTCTAATTTGTAATCCCGATAATTTATTCGTAACTCTACGTAATTCGCAATATTGGTCAGGTCCCTTGAAATTGCGAATTTGCGAATAATTTATATTTATATGAATTTTAGAGAATTGCATTTGTTTGATTCCAATGTATTTTATTAAAATAGGAAAGTCTCCATGCGTCCCATCTCCAGTCTCAGAACTCTATTTTGTATAGTTTCCTAAAATTCGAAGAGCGTTTATTGCTCAAGTTGACGAAACCCAGGATTCTCACATTTCCAATTACTAGAGGACTGATAGAAAAACTAGCCTTTGTCGAAAGGCTTTCTATAATTTTTACGACTTTCATCTGCTAAGCATATTTGACCGTACTTGGTTTACAACCCGCACAGGATGCTTGTTTTTTCTAAACTCATCTAAACTCAAATGTTTCTAAGGACGAAACTCATAAAATAATGAAAAACTCGGCAGTTTCCACTCGTAAATCATTCCTCGGAATTTAAATCCTCTCTCAAAAAAAAAAAAAAAAAACGCGTCTTTGATTATTTTAGAAAGAACTAACGTAGAATTATTTGTGGGATATTTGAGATGAATGCCGGTAAGCTTTTGCAGCGTAAAAATGTTGATTCTAAAATGAATTCGTAATCTTTAAATTTTTTTATTGTTTTAGTTATGGTAATTACAAAAAGAATATTACAATTTCCGAGAAAGTTCGAAATTTTTCGAATCATTACAAAATTTATATCCGAATCAAATATTTTTATTCCGATCTAATCCGAATAAGGAAGTTTTCAATCCGAATTAATCCGAGACCTATTCAAAAGCAATCCGGTCAATTCGAGTGAATCTGAATTTATTAGAATTTTTAGAAAGTTTGGATTAATTTCTGATTAATTCGGATAGACCGGAATCATTTGGATTAATTTTGGATATGAGCCTTGGATTGATTCGGATTGAAAACTTTCTTCGGATTAGATCGGAATCAAACTATTTGGTTCTGATACAAATTATTATTCAGAAAATTCCGGATTTATTTATAGAAATGATTTTCAATCCGAAACTTTCGCCTGGGATGTTAATTAAGACTAAAAATTATTACGTTATTATTTATTGTCGATCGACGATATATGAGTTAGTACAATAATTAATGTGAATATAGTATATAATTTAAAACGACTTTTTTTACAATCAGAGAGACTCGCTTCTATTGAAGAAAGAAAATTTCTTTGAATATTCAGAAATTCTTGTCAAAGCATATTCAAACTTTTTCAAAATACTGATTATTTCGAAAGAGTGAAATAAATAACACTTTTTCTCTCTTCAATTAATAAAAATAATTGTGCAATCGATAGACGATGCTCACAAAATATATTAAATTAGTGAACTTTGCTTCAATTGCGAGATCTAGTTTTCTAGACTAAAATTTAAAACTTTCTATAAATTCAAAAACCTTATTCTACGTTTCACGTTCTTTGGCATTTCTTACACAAGTTATGAGTATTTTCATTCATATAAATTATGCGATATGTTTGTCGTTAGAGAGAAAGGTTAAGGGTTTTGTATCAACTTTTATCTTTTTAAATTCATTCATTTCATTTTACAGAAAAATGATTAAAATTATAAATTTTTTCGCTCTTTACGCATACTTTTATTTAAAAATTAAGTACCTTTATAGAGAGGAAAAATATGGAGTTTTAATATTAATAAAATAAAATACAAGAGTTTAGATTTGGAGGTTTGAAAGTCTATCCAAAATATACCCTTAAAATATTCTTAGTTAAAATTAATACAAACAAATTAGTCAAAACTATATTAAAAACAAGTTCTAAATTCGAAACTCAATTTTCCTTATTTTACTCAACAGATATTAGAAATAAATATTTTTTCGCTGTTAAGTAAAATGAAGAATTCTTATTTTAAAGATAGAACTTTGAACTAACACCCTTAACGATTTTTTGTTGATACAATGCAAAAATTCAAGGTGGATTGTCTTTTTCATTATAATAGATTCAGTGGTACAGCTTGAAATGATATTAAGTATTTAGTTTTTATAAATCTAGAATCTGTACAAACTTTTCAAAATATTTTTAAAGTTACTTTTAGACCTGTTCAGACCTGCTCTAACTTGTTATTGCATCTTGGAACTTACCCTATACAGTCTACATGAATAAGGATCTTTTTTTAATTTTGTAACTCATTCAAAGTCTAAAATTAACCAGAACTGACAATTATTATTGAAATATTATGAAAGATTTTGTAATTTATAAAAGCTGATAAAAGTGTGCAAGGAAAAAAGCTGCTACTTGAGTCTGGTGTGCGTATGCAGTGAAAGTATTTTACAAAATCTTTGGAAAATTCTTAATTATAATTATAATAATTCAGATAATTATTTTATAATAACATAAATAAGATTCTACTATTTAGAAAATAATTCAATGTATTACAATTAACAATAAATTTCCTAAAATTTCTTGCTCGCTTGGATCCCGAGAGAACATTTAGTCATGAATTTTAATTTAATGAATTCTACTTCTAACGACATTACGATTCTTGACATTTAGTGGTAATTACTATAAGAGTAAATTTATTTTCCCCAATCATCCACAACCTTACGCTTGCAAATATTTTTTCCTAAAAGTAGGCCATTTACCTCCGTTTTGTACAGACGGAAAAAAAGCCTTAGTTTTAGAGAAAAAAAAATATTTATGTATAATATAATATATTATATATGTAATTATATATATATATTAT
>UCOK01006987.1:0-18287 GCA_900474325.1 Synergus umbraculus
GAATCGATATTATCTTGTTATTTTTTGGTTTTTTGTTTGAATAAAGTTGTTATTGTTAATTAATTATTGCGTCTTTACTTGCCTCCCTTGGGAACCGTCCCACTCCCACGATTCCAGCCTATGAGAGGGCATAAGGTCTTACATCCACAATAAGCTACTAAATATAAGCATTACTCAATATCAGAACCTTAAACTCAAGACCACCAAACACTCCAGGAATCGTTACAATTTAGATATGCAATCTGAAATCTGATTTACAATGAAAATAGTTAAACAATCATTAAACACGCACGGTTCACTGGGTGATCAAATAAACGTCAATTTGACGGGTTGGAAAATGTAGAAAAAGGGACGTTAGGGTCTTTGGGATTGATGATTGCTATACATGTTGAATTGGATGCCATCACGCCTTCCAATTATTATTGGAAAGGAGACGATAAGGGAAAAAGAGGCAACGATATCTATTGGCGAAAAGCCAAGCCACTTGTAAATATAAGACGTCTTTCTCTCATTGGACCACTTTTGTGGTGATTGTGGTGTCGCTTTGAGACGATCAAATGGGTCCTTTCATTCGTTGAACATATCGATGTCAAACCGTCTATCAAATCAAACCGAACCATGACAATTTTTCAAGAAATAAATCCAATGTAACTTACACGAACTTACAACTGTTCGCATTTTGAAGAACTCTTCCCATCATTATACTGATCTTCAAATAAGTAAGAACTCGGCCAGTTTAATTCCAATAAAACAATATTTTCATTGTAAACACCAAATTATTTTCACTAAAAGAATCTCTTTTTTTTTCTCATCACTTCTCTTGACTTATTCAATAAACACGAAAATGATTAATATCTCCGAACGCTTTTCGTAGAGTAGAAATGCTGCGGACTCACAGCGTCATTATTACATTATATCTACAACAGTAAATGTTATTTTAGTAGGGGAACCGTGGTGCAAGTTGTTTCAAATATCCGCCTGCATTTGACGTAGAAATTAAAGCAAATAATCCTAGAACCTCAAATCCCCAGGAGAGCATATAGTCGAACGCTTGAATAAACATAAGAACAATATTAAATCGCGTTGTTTGTGCATTTCATTAAAAAATGTACCTCTGAAACTATTTAAAAAGTAAGCCATAAAATGCAATATTTCAGTACTTTCATTTTCGGTAATAGTTTATTTTCTTTTGAAGGTAAATCCGCTTTCGCGTAATCCTTTCTCCCTGATCCCTCAAAAGCTTACACTTTCACGATATAAAGTTAGAATTATAAAGCTTGTACTTAGCTCAAGAAACAAACTTTCATTTCAAAAACGAAATGAACGAAATATCAAAAATAAACTAACTTAAATGCAACTCCAGATTTAATTGTACAAAAGTCCATTTAACTGGGACATTTTCACTATTTTAAGATCTATTTAAAATGTCATAAATCTTTTTATGCAGGTAATAAACCCACCTCGATTTCAAAGGTCTATAAAATAAACTTGAGGGAGTGAACGAGTATTTAAATATCTGTAGAATACGAGAAAGGGTATCATTTATGAATTTAGCGAGTTAGTGTGGGATTTGAGGTTTCATTGGTCCAAAGCAGGAGTTCGTTCGTGTCTCCGCATGTTTCTCTTGTGAGGATCTCTACGTGATTCTAACCCTGAATAAATGAATACATAAATTTACACAAGGTGTGGCTATTTATATTACAACCTTGAACGTTATATTTTCTACTTGATTATCGATAATCGTTCATACAGATGACATGTTTCGAGCACGAATCCATTTACCCTCAGCTCTAAGATCCTGACCAAAAATATCACTCAGAAATCACTTATTTTGATCTTTTATTCACTTATCAAAAATATAGTGTTTATTAAGGCGAATCGATATTATCGACCACTCAAATAATGATTTATCTTTCAAAATATTCTAAAATATTCCACGGTAACAATAGAAATGGATTTCGGAGAGTTGGATTTAATGTTCTTTGCCTTCAATAATTAATATTTCCACCGGAGTTTTAAATTTGCTCTCAGTGGTCTATTTTTAACAGTTATGAAAAAAGTTGAACGGAACTCGAAGGGGTGAAATTTATTAAATTCTCGGTGCACTGGACTGGAATGAATTATTAACTAATTCAGTATTCGATTTCGATGGAAGTACTCGACACGCACTCACCAAGTCTTTTATATCGACTCTCTATATGCTAATTCCCTGAGATTGAATGGTTATTTTACCACCTTATCTTCTTTAAATTTTAAATTTAATCTTCATAAAAGAAATAAATGTTGAGACTTTAATTTTAAAACGATTTTCCAACCATCAATTGCAATAAAGGCTCAATCAGGATGTCTACTAGTTTTCATCCATCAAATTCTCGGTTATTTCCCGATTTTTTCCCCAGATGTAAATTTTAAATCTTCTTTTAATGAAAGCACAAATAAAATACGATTAATTTTGTCACATATTTCAAAAGATTTCAAGGCATTTCGAAAAGATATCCAGAGATTTAAAAAAAGATTTTAAGAGGTATGAAAGTATACAAAAAGGTTTTCATGAATTTTAAAGGATTTTGTGACCTACATCTGTCATAACTTTTTAAATAATTTTCGTGTGAAAAACCATGCATGGGAAAAATGTTCACAATTACAATTTTGCAGTGACGTGAATCTTTTTAATAAGCAATTATTTTCGGCTGACTTATTTTGTTGAGGATCAAACTTTTTTTAAATATATGGTATAAATATACATATAATGTATACTAAATCTATTTTTGTCGAATATCTCAGAAAATCCTATATAAGTGAATAAAAACGCCTGAAGAGATTTCATTTTTCGGGTGAAGAGCCAAAGCGATAAAAGAAAAAAGTGGAAAACTGAAACCAAGTCTAATCAGATAGGAAGTTGGTATCCGATATTTTCAGATAAGAAATGCGATGACGTCGTTTCGTATGGTGTATCCAAGTACACTTTTGGGAGCAAAAACGGGAATCGATTTTTCTCAGAGGATGTACGATGGCTTCTATCTCTTTAAGCTCTTGTGCCTAATATATACACACAAACGGAGCTGTGTATGTGTTAAGAACTACATGTCCCTTTTGTCTAATAAAAGAGAACTTAGAGCGGATTCTGTATACAGCACGAAAAAGCTGTTACGCTGCATTATGAAACTACATCAGCTGCATTATGAAACTACACCATTGCATTAGCATTATCAAATCTGAGGATTAGGAGTAAGAATTCAGCCCAATTTCAGAAGTAAACAATAATAAAAGAAGCAGAATGTTGACTATTTTTACAGAATATTCTGTAAAAAAAGTTTAAGTGCCAAAAAAGTTTAAATTGGTGAATTGTTAGGCTGAATTTAAATGTGGCAAGCACAGAAGTCCCAAATTTGTCTATTAATGATAATTCTATTAATTATATTTTCTTAATTCAAGCATAAAGTTAAACGTGATTAAATAGTGATGAAATAGGAGTTTTTTACAGAGCTTTGAAATTTAAAACGGGGCTGTTTCCAGACTGATATTGAGGACAAAGAATGTTGGACGGATTTGGAATAATTATTACAATTTAGTCAACGTGTTGCACGGAAGTTGAATTTCTAATTAAAGACAAGGTTAAGACGTCATTCTACTTTCACCTCCTTCTAATTAAAAATTACCCAGGGGTTAAAAATGATTTATGATCAAGATAAAGGGAATCGAGAGTCTTTGTGTTTGAAGATTAAAGAATGTCAAGGTGTTATTGTAGTAAGATATCAAGCGATTAATTTTTAAAAGAAAGCATTGGTAAGCCAATTCATAAGAATATTGAAATCTTGATTCGGGGAATTTTTACCAACTAGTCGGGTTCGGATTCCAGACTAAATCCCCATTTGAATTTCCCCACGATTTACATAAACCATATGGTTTGTTTAGGGGAGGAAAAATCTGGTAAAAGGCCTTAGCAGACTGAATAAGGGAGGGGGGTTCCCGAATCCCGAGCCACGTGGTAAATGAGAGAATTTTTGATTATGAACTTACAGATGATGCAGGCGTGCGGCGCAATTATAATTTTCAGCATTTGCGGCGATGGTGTGGTAGCGGGATCACCGAGTGGGACACTTATTAAAGCTCACATGGCCTTCAGAAGAAATGATTCACCTGAAAAAGTATATAACATTAACTTATGAAATAAAACCTGGAAAAATAAAATATAAAATTGCACACATATTCATCTCTAATGATGAAAAGCTCAATAGTTCAGTATAATAATTAATAATTAGTATCAGACTAATAGGCATTATGACTCTTCAAAACAACCTAACTTTTGAAAGTTAATGGTTAAAGGCTATGCTAGGGGCAATTACATTTTCGATGACGATCGCTATTTACAATGGGCTTCTCCGCATGTGACAGCATACCACCAATTATGTGAATTAGGCGGAGGGATGCAACTTGCGAAAGCCTTGTATTCTACACGACGTGACATGGCCTGAATCGACAATTAGTTTGCACCGGGGAACTGCAAAGCTAGGTTTGGAAATTTGACTTGCAAACTTTACGAAGTGTATGTGCGTAAATTGTATATATATGAAAGTACGCAGGTTTCACACATGCAGGAATAATATAATAGTTTGCTTTTTATGTATATATGTATGTATGTATATCTAGCTCAACCTCTGATTATGGAGTAATTGAAAAATTCGATCCTGTCAACTCCCTCATTTTTTTGAGAGTGGAATAAGAGAATTGGGAATTCCCCCAAGTCTAATTCGCCTCTCTGCCATGCTCGTTAGTTCACTCGGTTCCGTTCCAATTTAAATATTGGCTTTGCCAATGATTTCGGACAAAGCCTGCGGTTATAGCGCAAAAATATGAAAATCCATCTAAGGGAGAAAGAATATATATGTACCCCTATATGATGAGCGAATAATCCTGGCGAAATCTACTGATGTATCTCCTATTATACCTGATCTTTTTTAGAAGGGAATATAAAATTGGGTAATCTAGATAAACCAGCAGCGAAAGTCCGAAAAACATATGGTACTCTCTTTTTTTGTCCTCTTTTTATCCGTCTACATACCCTATTTTTAAGTAACAGACGTCAATATTTTTTTAATGTTTTAATTTACTTTAGCTTACTAATTTAATTTTAATTCACTTTGAAGAGACTATTAATTCAAAATGAATTATTCACTCAGCTAATTAACGAGAAGCTGATTATTTAATAATATCAATAAACCGCAATTTTAAAAGATTATACAAAAATATATTTATTTTTTCCCAACATAAAACTTGTATTATTATTTCTAGTTCTACTGAAAGTTTTACGCTCCGTTTTTATTTATGGTTGGCTGGGTGGAAGTACTCGTGATATGAAACGAATGTTGAAAATTTACCGACTTTCAGGGGTCGTTAATAGGAAAAATCGGTCAAACAAAGTAGAATCTTTTGTTTAACTCTTCAAAACCTGATGGAACTGTATGGAAACGTCAATAGCAGATGAACTATTTCCATTTAGGCAGGATTAACATAAAAAATCTGCAAGGGAAACCCAAATTAAATATACAAAACGTGATATACTGGGTATAATAATTGAGCTTAGTTTCTTTTCTCTGGAAAACTTCATGCATATTTGCCTTCATTGTGAAAATGAAATCTCAGTAATTAGAAACTTTGAGAAAGTTATAGTCTGAAGAAAATTTATAATTAAAAATAAAACTAAAACATCGATTGTAAAAAGAAAATACAACAAAAATGTTTGCCTCATTGAAAATAAACTTTTGTGGATTCTACGAAGGCAATTAAACTATAGTCTTGATTAAGTTCAGGCTTTTTTACAACTAGCACCTTATACTTTTCTTTGTCACGCGATCGCAAATTGTAAAAACTTATTCTGATACATGAAGGTATCTTTAACATGACTAGTTTCTTAATTTCCGCCTTTTAACACATTTTAAATATTCAGCACTATTATTTTAAAAATTATTTTAATTT
The DNA here is from genome assembly GCA_900474325.1 of Synergus umbraculus. NCBI lineage: Eukaryota > Metazoa > Arthropoda > Insecta > Hymenoptera > Cynipidae > Synergus > Synergus umbraculus. Next base: position 5,977 of record UCOK01006987.1, read on the forward strand.
AAACATCAATCTATCTCTTTTTTGTAAAGAAAAACAAGATTATTGATATACTAACTTCATTTTTCCAGATTATTAAGCTACTAAATTCACTATTGCGCATTATAATGTGAATATTTTCTATTCTGGGATCCTATTTAACCTACGTGCAAAAACCGTCAAAGAGAGATAATGGAACGCTGATAAAATCACATTGATAGGCGTCAACACAGAGAAGGATACTCGTATCTATCCATATATTTATGTTAAGTTATGATTATAGTATATCGAGCATATCGCGTATCAAATGTCTAGAAACAATTGATTATATCATTCAGTAAACTATTATTATTTATAATAGAAACCTAAAAATGAAACATTAATTTATTATTCAAAATGAGACAGCAAAAATAACAATAAATTTTCAGTATTTTAATAAAGAGGATTCGAACGCCTGATAATTTATAATTTTCATTAGCCAAGAAGGTTACGATCGATTTTATACTTTTAAATAATAAAAGGATATTAAAAAATATAATAAAAAATAATTATATATTATCTATATTGTCAATTGTCACATCTGAAAATTGGACTCCTCGACTGACTTGTTAAGTCAAGATTGATGGATTTGATAAAACAAACTTTGAAGGTAAATGGAAATAAGTAGAGAAAAGTGAGTTTGGTCGGACATCCACTTTGGGGTGATGAACGAGCTTTAAAAGAAACTTGATTCTATATAGATTACCTTTTTAATTTAGATACATGTATTTTCCACTATAACACGTTGTAAAGATAGTTTTAGTATTTAGAATCGAGCCTTTGAAAATTAAAACTCCATAACTTGGATGTTAAATGAAAATTATTAAAAAATTATCGAAAAAACCAATTTTCAGTAATTTTCCATCCTTTTCGATTCCCTGAAAACTCCTAATCTGACTTTTCATAACAATGACTATTTTCGTTGATACTAAAAAAGAATAATGTCCACACTCTATCAAATGTGTTTCTTCTATCGCATTTTGCTTTTATGAAAGGTAAGAACGTGCTGCGACAACTACGTTCCGTATAATCATAGATATTCTTTCGTCTCAAAGTTTTCGTGAGAAGGAGACATGATGAGATAAAGTGTGAAGACAGTGTGAAAGAAAATGCATAATGCAAAAGTTGCAAAGGTTCATACACGAGTAATTCTTTTAAGAATTTTTCCATATTAAATAATAATTAACATTGAAGTCTCGTCCACAATTCCGTAGGAATTTGATCTGATTAGAAATTTAAATAAGAAATTTATTTTCGTCAGAGCAGACAATACCTAAATGAATTTTAAAAAAAACTCTCCCTGCAGTAAGCTGCGTTGAAAACGATAGGTTGGCAATGAAAGGTTTAATGGAATTCGAGACTGAATCGATCAAGTATCCTCGAAGCTGCGTGAAGTCGGCGCCAGTGTTCAATTGATGAATTTTATTCGACATCCGGAACTCTTATCGAGAACAATTCTATGCGTACAATAATGAGAGCAAATAGAAAATAACTTTTGCATTAGTTCCCAATAATCTCGTCAAAGTTCAATTAATAAAATAATCTCCTTTAAAAGATATCATAAAATATACGTTTAATAAACTAACTCTCATTAATAAATTATCACGAATATTGATTTGATATAATCTATAAACCTTTTTGTTTTTTTTTAGCCAGTAACAGTTTCGATGATATTTGCCTTGAAACTATACTTTTACAGCAATCTATACATATATGTATATAATATATATAGCTACAATATCACAAATTGGGATCGACTTTATTAAAGTGCAATTACTTTTCTAGAATAGTTTCAAAGAGTACAGAGATGAGTTTTCTATTTCTTTCTTCTAAGAAGAAGCCGGAGGTACGATCAATTTGCTCAACGAATTTAATCTCAGATGAAGCTATACAATTTTTTTCAGTGACTAATAAATAATAAAGTTTTATTATTAACCTTTAATTATTGCACCTTTCAATTAATGTTGCATCAATATGCGCATAATTATACTATCAAATTCTGATTTCGTAACCATATATATTTTATGTTTTAATGTGTATTATTTATTTCGATGCTAAAATAATTAATTATTCACGCTCTCTGTTCAAAAATACTATTCTAGAAGAAAATAGGAAATAAATTCCCTAGACATTGGAAAAAAAGTTTTACTTCTTGTTCACTACCTTCAGTAGATTTTTTTCTGAAACTTATGAAACCGCACTTTGAAGTTTCTGTACACAAGAATCAGAAGAACAACTTTTATCTATTTCGTTTCCACATTGTGCAAGATTTTTATTCGAACTGAATAAAATTTCTATTCACTTTGAAATTCTCTCTTTCTTTCATTTTGTATTAGTTTTCATAAAAGATTCATACTCAAACCCACGATAAAATGGTAGCATTTTAACGAGATAAGGGACGATTATCGATTATATATACTGTTCGAGAAAACACCACAACATATTTTATGTTTTACACGTAAAACTCTCATATTTATTATATTTAGAGTATAATATAATACTATCAATAAATGATGTTTATATCGATCTGTTAATTCTCAACATGATCATATATATATTTATATCCCTCTGTTAATTCCTCATATTGGAATATATGTAACAAAATTGCAAAATTTATATTTATTTAATGACACAGATGTTTCCATCCATCTGGTACTTCATTTAAAATATCTTTATAGTTTCTGAGATTGAAATTGAATTTCAATAAACAAGCCACACCACGTTGTAATTTATTATCTGAAGCTCGTTAATAATTTACGCATTCAGACTATTCATACTGCTTTATATAATTATAACATATTTTTATAATCATAATTTATGATCCACGAACTTTTCTCAAGTTAAAATAAAAAATTTGCAATGGAAATTGAACATCTAAAATTCTGACAGGGGATTCACTGGAATGGTTAGCTTATAAAAGGAAGGAAATATTAATTTCGCAGGACTTCCGTATTAATGAGAAAAAAAGAGAGTCTGCGAGATAAAAAAAAAGAAAATGGTGATCAAAGTAGGAAACGCCTTGATTTATAGCAAATCTTTCTCGTGTCATGACCTTCTTCTAAAGCTAATCACGGTATACGTATATAGATATCAATTGACAAATACCTTTCTAAGGTTGATAAAAGAATTCTCCGAGCTTTAAGAAAAGAGATAAAAATAACGCAAAGTCAATACTATAATAATGATTACAAAAGCTTCATCATACAATTTCAATAAATTTATGCACCAATTATTATGTGCGAATTTTTACTTAAAAATATTTCTGGATAAAATAGAATTTGGAAAAAAAATTTCGTTCATTTGAAAGTTCAAAGTTTCTAGTATACATAATAATTGTTGAACATTCGATTTGAAGGTTTCTCTCTGACAATAAATGAAAATATTGACCTTTATCATGCACCGTTATTTCCGCAAGATAAGCACAGCCTGTTTTCCGCCTTACGTTCTATTCTCTTGTTCACTTTACATATAAGTTCAACAATCACGCGGAAGTTTTTGACTACTCCAGCTTTTATTATAGTATCCACTTTATTATAATAAACTAAGAAACTAACAAGTGCACCAAAGATTGAACACGGACTTCCGTTTGATAAAAATTATTTATGTTGCCGGAAGAAACACAACTATGTTTTTTTTTAACGAAACACAATCTCCCAATTGTCAAATCGACTGATAAAGGTTCAGAATGGCCACAAGATTCAATTTTTCAATTTCCCTGACTTTCAGACAAATTTCCCTGACTTTCCTGACATGTGGTCACTCTGAATTGTATTTTAGAACGAAAATCCTCGATTGTTTCTCATCCCATTCAACGAGTCTCGAAAATAACGATTATTCATGAAGTCTTTGAATAAGTCCTGCAATCTAATCTCTGCCGAGCTGCTTTGACAAACACATCAGAAACTAATTAAAAGTAAATCAAGCAACGTATCAAGTTCGGCAAATTGAAACCAACAATATAGGTTTCAAACGATAAAAATGTGTACTGAATATGTATAGTAGAGTGATAAACCAAATTAGTTAATGTTGATTCTGATCCTTTATTATATAGCTTAAGGACTGAGAACTATCTTATTTAGATTTGGGTCAACATTGAAGGTATTCTTTCTAGTAATTAACTAATGGTTTGGTGTAGTGAATCCAGCTATAAATGAATGATGTCAGCCTTTACCGAATTCCATTTATAGATTAAATATTTTATAGAAAATATAATATTTATGGGGAACTATAATTGAATGAAACATATCATTTACTATTTTATTAGTTGCATTATTTTTAATTTATCTATAAGAAAATTTAATCAAAGATTAACTCGTAAAATTCAATTAAAGATTCTTTCAATTGATGTTATATCGAATTTTAAAGTCAAAGTAACTAAATTTAAACGTTCTTGAATTGAGAACATAAAAAATTATTCGTCATATCCAGCTTTTATAATATTCATAAATAAATAACAAATTAGTATGAATTAAGAGGGTTATTTTCGTACATAATCAATTTCTTGTTGAAACTCAATTTATAACCCGTCTTACACCAAAAGGCTTCTCACTCTCTTGGGAATTTCTATTTCCACACGGAGACAATTAACCGAAAATTTAATTATTTCTGAATGTGCAAACTATGGTAAAAAGTTATTTTCATTAACCTGTTTAGGTAGAACCTCATTTCTGACTACAAATACTTCATGGAAAATAAAATTGACTTAGCGTTATGTGAAAATGAATTTACAGTTTTCTGCTGCGTGTCAACATAACTATAACTTAATTAAAATTTGTTTGTTAAGACTGTAACTGAACTACGAATAATAATTGTTTATTTAACGTACAGTTTAGTTACATTGTAATAATCAATAGCTCATTTTGTGCTATAAAAAATACTTTGACACAAAAAACTCTATTCATATAAGTTTAAAATTGTTAATTTTTTAAAAGGTTCACTTTTCTTTCGTTTTAAATCATTTTAATTTAATTTAACTCTTTCATTTTTAAGTTCGCCTTTCTATATGGTTCTAATTTTAAATTCTTTCTTTTCCGACTGCTTCATATTTGCCTCAAAATTTCCATATGATAAAAAACCGCGAATACTAGCCACATATTTTGCGCAAAATTAATTCCGTCATATTTGGAAGTAGACTTTGATAAATGTAGTCAAATGTTCTCCAGTATGACACACCTATTTTTCCTCTCCCACCCCCTCGAACCAAAAACTAAAAAAATTCCCCAACTTCCATTCCAAGATAAAAAAGATCATAAAACTTTAAATTACGATTAAAAAAATATCATTAAAAATGTCTCTATTACCTCCAGGATCCACAATGACCTAAACCAGGTGAAGAAAATTTGATAAGAACAGTAGAGCTTGAAAGTCGAATTGAACAAAAACTAATATTCACGTGGCACGTTTTACGGTCACTCACACATTCGTTAGAATCACCGGTAACTCAACGATTATTAATTACAATATAAGGAGAACACGTAACAATTAATTTACTTTAGTTGAACCTTTAAAAAATGGGATAAGGTAGAAGGAAAAAAAACAAAACAGCACTGACACTGACAAATTGTTACTCGAAAAGGACGAAGTGGAATCGAAGAGGAATTGCAGAAAGAGAAAATCGACATAAGTCAAATTTAAATCCGACTAATCGTTCACTAATTTTTATAACTATTTTTTAATATGTAAGGGGAATTCCGAGAGTGAGTAAGACTAAATAGGCAACCGCGTGGCTGCCAGTGTCGCGTCGCACTGCTGCTTCGTGGTAGCCAACCCCCTCTTGCCTCTTCTGCACAGCCAACGAGCTTTCCACCCCCTCTCTACCATAGCTGAAATCCTTAGAGGTACTACACACGCCCATCGTATGTGAATAAAATTGGCGAAAACCATCCGGAAAGTCGAAAGCTTAAAATTTTTCAACGCTTGAATAGTCGGTACTAACCAGAAATACTAGAATCCAAGGGTGAAGGGATAGGCCCTGCTCTTAAATTTCATGAAACATCTAGTACAGTCTACTGAGATTTATTATCGATCCTGTGATCACGGTGCGCCACTCGGGAAAGAAATTGCTGCATGCAAAGTCGATGGTTCGTCTAGGAAAAGGAGAAATGCGAGAACTCTCATTGATTCAAACATTCCAACTACCTTCAACTTGCAGGAGTTGATAAATTCATAACTTGGATGAAAATCGTTCATAAATTATATTCCGGTGTAAAAAAGATGAGTAAAGGGAATAAAATATACATATAATATCAGGCACGAACGAGTCATTATGTGAACCAGTTACTACGTGAACCAGATATAATTTAATGGGTGGTATATGCTTATTCCGGAAGCATTTTTCCGGTTGAATAACAATAAACCACAATTTTTAACGAACTCAAAAACGTGGCTTTAAGTCAAAAAAACGTCAAGCTAGGAGCTTGTATTTTAAAATTTTTAAATTTCAAGGATTTCAAGATAACTTTAGGAAATAAATAAAATTTGATTCACTTTTATAGAATTTCTACGGATTTCAAGGGAATTTAGATAATTTCAAGAAATTTAAAGAGTACTTAAAGGATTTCAGAAGATATATAGAAGGAACAAAGGAAATTAAATTAACTTTCAGAGGATTTGAACCGATTCCAAAATTTTTAAAGGAATTTTCAAAGTTCTTAAAGATTTCAAGGGTTTTAAAGGGATTTAAGAATATTATTGTATTAAGTAAGACATATTTTTATACGTTTTAATTTTCGCGGGGTTATAGTTAATTAGTTTTGTATTCCAAATAATTTAAATTTTTTAACCTTCTTATTTTTGTTTTCTTTTTATTTTAAAACCTACCTAAATTCTTAGTCGTATTTTCCGTAGTAAGTAGCTACATTTTACTGAATGAATCAATGATGAAAATATTTGAAAAAATTATGTAATAAAGGGAGAGTTCCCTGAATTATTAAACTTTTAGTCAGGCGTGAATGCCAAAGAAACATTTTCTTTTGGAGTAAAAGTCTGAATTCCCGTAAAATAACGAGTTTTCTAAAAGTATTGTCTGAAAAACCCATGCCATGTAAACGTATGAAAGCGGATATATTATCCTCCAATAAAAGATATATCAAATAACTAGATAAAATATGTACATATATAGAGAGTTGAAACAAACCGATATCCTTCAGTTTTTGCTGAAAGCGTTTCATGAAAAATATAGAATTTCTTCAGAAACGAGGAAATAGAAGAATAAATTATATTACAGGCGTCGAAACAATATATCTTTTGTAGGAAAAATATAGACGATTTCATGATAACAGAGAATTTGCAATTTCAAATTAGAAATTACAAAGAACAACATTTAAATAATTTTCCTAATTTAAATATATCTTTATTTGAAGTCTAATAAAAGAGAATAGTTTATCAAGTTTTAATTGGATCTAATTAAGCTGTGTATATAAAAGAAACTTTAAATAATAGGCTATGACTAATGACCGATTTCTTCACCTCAGGATAAAATTTATTTTGCAGATGAACCCTGAATTCAAATCTGCAAGATAAATTTTATCTAGAGGTGAAGAAATCGGCCATAAGTGTTCTAAAATAATTCACGAAAAATTAAATTAAATGAAAATTAAATTGCATTATGTATCCATGGATTTTTGTTCTAGTATTTTTGATATTGTTTTAAACTCCCTCTAAATAAAATTAAATACCAACCTTCCGATACGGCTAGAATATTTAATTAATCCAATTAAATAATTGATACTATTAAAATATAGAAATTCCAATTTGGAAAACTCACCGAGTCACTGAATATCTGATATTCTGTCAATATTTGAAGATATCACCATCGAGCTGACCATTTTGAAGCTTGAGAACACAGATTTGCACTAAACTCCGAATTTACGTTCGCGAAAACACATTAAAGAACTAAAATTGCAAACATGAAATATGCAACGAAAATATTTTATTCTTTCATATATAGAACATACGCCAACTCCAAAAATGAGATATTCATGTCCGAATCCACAAATATATTAATCAATATTCAAATGAAAGTTTTTGATTGCACAAACGAGCCAAAGTTCACTATTATCTATCAACGAAGCATTACTATTATTGATAACATAAACAAAACAATCATTTACAGTAATTGAAAAAAAAAGTCACACGGCAACGACAAAAGAAAATGGAAGACTAACCTCAACTTTCTAAAACGACCGGCGATTAGATTTTAGATTTGTAACGCAAGATTATTAACCATGTTATTAACTATTTAAGAAAATGAATGATAAGTTATTATTACGGAAACGATTTATAGAAGAAACTCCCGAAAGATTGCTTGTTAAATAGCAGGTAATTCAACATCGACCGCACGCAATGAAATCTTTTGTTAAACTAAATTTGAATCGTTCAAATTAGAATTTGTAAAGTCAACTGCCATTTCCCATAATGCATTGCGCGGAACTACCGACATCAAAACATTATCCATTTATGTAACAAATAACGTTTTGAATTTTCAAGATTAAAATTAGTCTGAAATATGAAAATAACAAATTTGTTGTTCTGATATATATAAATATAAACATAAATTCGAAATAATGATTTATTTTATTGAATGGATATTTCTAAATCTTCTTTTCGTCTTTAAACAGGGACGTATCTAGTTATTTGGGTGCCACAGGAACTTACAAAACTAAGAAAAAATTGTTCAAATTTACTAATTATTTATAAATAGAATATTAAAAATTAAACATTAAATTAAATTCATCATCACAAAAAAGCTAGGGTTATTATATAATATAAAAAAGATCAAACATTTTTCTAGAAACAGCATAAATTCGCACTTTTTTGCTGTAATAGTATTACACTTTCTTTTTTGGAGCAAAAAGTTTGTTCTAATGGAAGCAATTATTAAGCAAAAAAAAATGTTTAGAATGTAATAAGTAAGAAAAAAACTAAAATTCAATAGAATATAGAAATGACCACGTTTAAGAGCTCTTACTAAAAAAGAAAACATTTAATACCTACTTTTTTCCATTATTCAGAGTTTGAAATCTGATAGAAATTTCCCAACTCATAAAAGGCTCTTCTTTTATGTTCAATGACAGAAGAGTTTTATAGCCAAATTAACTGACTAAATTTATAGTCAAACCAATTGGGATTGAAGAAATTCTCTTAAAAAATCGATATTTACTTCGAATTACAACGTCCAGTAAATTAAACAATAAAACTCTATAATGAATTTTCAGCCTTCGTAATAAAATCTATTAAAGTATTTCTTGAAATGAAGAGAATGCTTGGAATTAAAAATTATTAGGATAGAACAAATTTTAAGGAAGAAGAATATTTAATGAAACGATTTGTACAAGTGTTTTACAAATAAATTTTGTTTATTTTTACTGAAACATGATTTATACATACGATTCAGGAAATTCGAACGTGACATCACGTCCAGTTAGCTTTTTGTAGACAGATGCAAAGGTGTCAACCTGTAAAAAGAGTTGAAAAAAGTGTTAAAAACCAAAAGAATGACAAGATATAGATTTATATTTTCTTTGGATTATTAAAAGATTCAAATTTTATTATTTTCAGAGAAATTGATCTGTTGATAAAAAGAAACCTGCAATATTTATATTTGCTTTCACAGTTTGAACAATAATTATGGACAAATTTTAGTTTAGAAAACATATTTTGTTGATTAGAAAATTCAAAATTACAGTACATTATTTTTCTTTTTACAATTTACAAAGACAAATATGATAGATAATTATTTTTTGTTAAAATTCCAAACATACCTTGTGCTCAATGTTGGTTTGCTCATTCTTATCAAGATGAACCTTGGTAAGCTGGGAACCGTCCAATTTCACGCGAATGCGTTTTCCTACAATTTCGACGGGGTAGACAAGATCTTCGAGAAGAGCGTCGTACACAGCAGTGAGAGTACGGCTGTAATAAGAGAAAAAGAAATCAATATACGGTTAAAGATCGTTGACAAACAATACAGAAATGTCTATTTGAACTTCTTCAGTATTCTTAAATGTTAATTTGTTAATTTTTAAACGCGTTTCATTGCAAGATTTGATTCTGTTATTCTCTTTCTTTCGCTAGTAAATGTATACTCTAAAAAAAAAAAGTTATACTACACATTTTTTCAAACTATTCAATTACTTATATTCCCACTCCAATTTTTCTAAATAGTAATACTCTAAAAATCTCTATAATTGAATATATTAAATATTTTTAAAGGTTCATTTAATTAAACGAAAAACTGATAGAAATCTCACCTTCTTGGTCTCTTCTGCTTGTTCTTTGTCCTAGTTTTTCTCGTGGGCTTGGGAAGAATTTTCCTGTCTCCAACGAACATGACGTGTTTTCCGGAAAATTTCTTTTCCAATTCACGTACCAAACGCGTCTGGATTTTGTGGAAAGCCTGGAGTTTCGGCATCGGCACGTATAGGATGAGCGACTACAAAAATATAATAAAATTAATATTTAAAACACTTATTATTTCAATATTTAACTTTGAAGTAAATGTACAAACTGCTAATAATAATTGAACAGAATCTTATTTTGTTTTTAATATTTCTGAAATCTATTTTGAATAACACAAAAATAAAAAGCTGCTTACTTTCTTGTTGTTGGCCTCAATTTCTCTGGCTTTTGTGATATGGAGTTCACGAAGTTGAGACTTCAAATCACTGTTCATCTCCAATTCGAGAAGAGCCTGTGAGACACTGGCTTCCACTGCGTCCGGCTCAGCGCCGCCGCTCTTAATAATTTTCGCATTTGCGGTGAACATCTGAAATAAAATTTAAAACAATTTATAAAACAAACGCTCAACTTCCACCGTAATAAATTATCATTATAATTGTAATCAAAACGTAAAAAACATTTTTTTTCTAGTGAAAGAGTCCTACTAAACAAAATCTAAGTCATAATTATGAAAAAATGATCTGAATTTATAAATCACATATTGACTAATTTAGAAACTACAAGTATTATTAGAAAATCAAAACTAGCAATTAATCTGAACCATTTTGCGTAAAAGCGTTATTTGACAGGTTAGAATTCACTTTTATAGGTTAGGAATATGTTTACGACTGCACCAGCTTAGTTTTGAACGGATTAAAAATAATTACACTAATTAAAGTTTTTTGAACACTAATTATGAATCAGAATCGATTTCCAACAAGTATAGTTCAGAAAATATCACTTTTAAAAGAATAGCATCAAAACGTGAGAGAAACACTTGACAAGATACTCCTTGGAAATCGAATCTCATCCACTGCACAATAATACATCCAATAAAATTAATAGAATTTTCCGGAAAAGGGAATGACGCTAAATATTTATGTAGGAAACGTTTTAATGATTAAAAATTGGAAAATATATTAAAAAATCACTTTTTCAAAAACACGCACCTTGTTCCCTCAAAGACGGCCGTGAAAAAGAAACAAGTAACAAGAAAATTCACTAGATGGAGAACTTGACGAAAATAATGCAACGTGTAGAGCGACATCACAGGGAGCGGATGAAAAGTGAACTATAAAGCGGTTCTTTTAAATCCTAGTATTTTGCGAATATATTTTTGCCAATATATTGTTAATATATTTTTTTAGTTTCGTCAACTTTATTACTTTATACTTGTGTTAAAGAGAGAAATGTTCGGATTCGAAAATTTTCACGGTCGCAGAATCCCACTGCTGTTTTTTTACAAAATATTTTCCAGTTTTATACATTGTGTAGTGAGCTTTAAGTCCTTTGAACTTGGATGGATGAGTGTGTGTAGAGTTCTTAAATTCTCGAGAACTTAAATACAGGTTATATGACCGAGAATATGACAGAATTTATGAGAATTTAAAAGAATTTAAGAGAATTTAAGAATTTATGATTTTTAGAAAAATTGTTATTGTTTACATTATTTACATGATTAAATTTTAGTCATTTATTAGCTAAGGCATATTTAGGAATGTAAAATATGCAAAACAATAGCTTACTAGTTAACTAAAGCCACAAAATTCATCTTATAATAAACGTCACTTTATAGGTTATGTTAGAAACTAACATAACCTATGCTTTGCATACATTTGTGACAGTTTTTTCATTTACAACTTGTGTAAAGCTCATTAAGAAGTAATAGAAGTACAAAAAACAGTTTATTACACTTTATCGGTTAATTAATCAATAATTATCTTCCTTGTCATAATAATCTCTAAAATCATAAGTTCTCATAAATTCTTAGAGAATTTAAGTCTCGGTTATATTCTCGGTTATGTTCTCATTCTCGTTACCGTTCTCGAAGTAATATAACCGACTAAGAACTCTAAGTG